>BLKR01009018.1:0-272172 GCA_011170035.1 Teleogryllus occipitalis
GGAAGGCGGCGGGGCGGGGCGGAAGGCGGCGGGGCGGGACAGGGCGGGGCGGGTTTGGGGCGGGGCGGAGCGGGGCGGGAGGCGGCGCCGCGCGACGGACACGCAGCGGGCGAGCGCGGCAATTACCCACCGGTGCGGCGCGGCGCGGCGGCGAGCGCAAAGCCAAGGAGGAGGAGCAGCCGCTGTCGGGGGGGTGGGGCCCACAGGCGGCCTCGGAGACTCCCTTCAGAGGTGCTCTGCACGCAAACGGCCACACTCGCTCCACAGACACCGCTGGCTTTAGGATAACGTCACGGATGCACACGCGTAGAAACAACCAAAACAGTACCCACGGATTCAGTTCACAATGAGAGTAAATCTACAGAATGGAAAATTTATTTGCTAAAAAATCTAAAGTTATTTGATTCTAATATTATAAACTTATTCATTTACCAGCTACGTAATACTCTACTTACTTTTAGTATCTCAAAAATACATTTCAATGTTAACTTTCAAACGAAGCAAATGATTGTTCACATGAAAATTATGGAGCCGTTAAAAAATTAATACAAATTTATCCTTGAAACAAAATATTGGAACATTTTTCGGCTAATAAAAGTATATTTTCCTTCACAGTACCCACATCCTTCCACACGATTCGCATGACGTCAAAGGCACGTACGAATAGGCTTTAGATAACGAAGGCCTCCCGCCGAGAGCGCCCTGCAGCGCGGCCCCGCCCCCTTCCTCCCGCTCCATCGGAAGCGCACGTCCGAGTGGGCGATATCGGGGCGCGCCGTAATGGATTCGCCCCGATATCGCGCGTCCTTCGCACGCCGAATTTTAAGACGAATAACCGAGACAGAAATGCCGCAGTGGTGGGCCCCAGAGTCTGGTCATGCCACGTTCCTGGCACGCAAGGTTTATATCCGTGCCAAGACTTTTGCTTGACGTAGAATGCGTGACTGCTGGAGTATGTTAATGCTTTACTGGAGATGGAAAGGAAGTATGGCGCCTTGTAATGAAAATTGAAATACAAATTTAACGCAATAAATGCCCACTACGTCGAAATAAAATCTCTGGGAAAATGATTCGTTTCACAGTAAATCACTTATCGCTAACAGACAGCACAACAAATCACCGAAAAATAAAGTTATTATTTGATCACATAAAGAGAAGCAAGTCCCCTTTGCGAGATGGCAGTACACACATCGCGACGCGAACGTACGGAGGAGGGTCGCAAAACTGCATCCATTCGGCGTGACTCAACCGCAACCCTCCCCTTCACAAGACCGTCCTCGCCGAGCTCTCTCCCCGGAAATCCAGACACGCGCTCCCAGAAACCATCGAGGCCCCTTCCCCGAGGGGAGCGCCCCGCGGCCGGCGACCTCCGCCCCCCCTCCGCCCCTGAGCCTCTTCTCGGGCCAGGGCGACAGCTGCGCGCCGCCTTATGGGCCGGCGACGGGCCGCCCCGCGCCGTTCCGCGCCGCGCCAGCGGAATAATGAAGTCGGCGGCACGAGATCGGCCGATCGGCCGCCCCCGCGCCCCGCCCCCGCTCATCGGTCTTCATCCCGGCGGCGCGGGGCGGCGGCGAGACGCCGGACGCTGTCCCGCGCCGAAGAAGTATCGCGTGCGGTAATGGGCGCCCGCCCAAAAGTCCTCGCCGCCCGCCCTGCGCGCGGGCAATCAATAACGTGAGGTCGCTGTCCGCCTACCGGGCCCCACGCCCACTCGCCCGCCCCCTGGGTAAACAAAAATACGCCGGCGCTGCCACCGCCGTCGCCGTGTGCCCCTCATCTCCAAGTCGAGCGCCTCTTCAAATATGCCACGATGCAGATTCTTTCGAAAGGCGGAAGGGGCGGGGCGGGCGGGCGCAGAAAGGAGGGCCTTGCGTTCTTTTCCTGCCCGATTCGTGACGCCCTGTCATTACACCTCGCGATAAGCGCCCGAGGCGTGGCGGCGCAACGCTCGGCCCTCCCTCGAGACCACCTCCCGGTCGTCTAGCACGCCTTCCTTTATTATGGAGATGGACGCGGCGGGAGACGACGAGGAGGGACGGCCGCGGCCAGTGTAAGACATTGCGATCGACCGCTAGCCATCGGTCTCCGTCACGAGGGCAGGCCGAGCGGACGGTGGCAGCGCGTGGGCGGCACAGAGGGGCGGAACTCGCCATCGCTTTCTCCTTGAGGCACAAGAAGTCGCCACCTCAATAGCAGAGTGCGCTGTCAAGCACTGTGGAGTATATCGATGCCTTCACATCCCACCACACAATTACTTATATCAAAGAAGTTTTACAATAAATGTTACAAACTTGAGCATGTTAAGGGGTCGAAACGATCACATTTTGTGAAAGAACATATACTGAAAAATTTCATACAACGGAGTTACGTGTGTTAGGTTCGATAAGTCACATTCTGACGCAGTCAAGGAGATTACATATACCTGCCGAACATCTGTACATCCAGGATTACCAAATAACCAGGGACAAATGTCACATGTGTACATGCATATAACGAAATTATATGCCATTTCCCACACGTTCTTTGGCAAAAAAGATACAATTTTCGAACCCACTACATGCTCTAGAAGTTTCTTACAAGCATTCTGAGTCATATCTATAATGTTCAACACTCTCACAGAGTTTGCTATCATGTTCTCAGGCTACGGCAGTTTTTCTCAATTCTTTAATATTACTATTAGGAAAATACTCTCCTCCATTACTTCGCGCAATACCAACATTCAGTTCGTCTGCATGCTAGGCAAAATGAAACTACATCTTTGCAAATCTGAAAGTATCAGCCTGCTATTTTTTTCTGATTTCGGTCTTAAAAGTACTTCAGTTCACTAGTTTTCCATTGATAGACTGCCGTCCACAAGGTTAATCGAAAATTTTTGTATAGTCCGAAGAAGCTCGGGCTCGCAACAGAACACCGAACAGAAGAACGAAGCATCGTCTCCCTGCCTTCACCGCGCTTCAGCTGCCGTAATCACAAGTTGGTTACATCACCAACAGTCCTTGCGACAACAAGACCCCGAGCGATTTCTACGCCCCCTCTGCCTTTCCAGGCGCTCCAAAAAGCTCGCGAAAGTATGGCGCATTTTCCACGGGTGGGTGGAGACAGAGGGCGATGTCTCGCGACCCGCTTTCGGCAGCCCAACCCGGGCTTTCCCCTTACGCAAGGCAATCGTTGATCACAGGCTAAATAACGGCTTCGCGTTTCTTGGCTTCGGAAGTAATGGCGGCGGACCTGGAGCTCCCCAAAGAACGACAGAAAATACAGTCAAAAACAAAGGAATAGGAACTAATTCTACAAGCATTTCAAAAAAAAAAAAATGTTTTGCAATTAGTTCTGTCATTTAAGTTCAAATCTATGTTCATTTTAAATGAATATCTGCAATTTATCTAAAATCAAATTGTTTTCGATACTTTTGGATTAATTTATTTTTAAATAGAAAGGAAATGTCTGAGGTTACTGCATGGAATTTGCGCAGCTGTAAGACGCTTGAGTTGATCTTCTGGAAGGTTGGAGTTCTTCATTCATCCGTTTCTCCCCGATCGGTGGAGATATATCGCCATTAATTGCATACAGTTTTATAAAATCCATGTTTTTTTCTGTTTACGGTTGTGGGTACCCGCAGTGTAGTGACCAAGCCGCTCAGATTCCATCTCTGCGTCCCGAGATTCACATCAAGGCCGACCCATGGAGGTGTGGTGAGCAAAGGGGGTTTTCCGTAGGTTTTCTAGGGGTACTCCCGTTTTCCCTCCTCTCTCCACCATTACTCCATCATTAATATCATACCTTCATAATCACCAATTCAACAAATGTATTAATTCCAGGCATGGCAAATATAGCTTACGCGATGGTGTCATTAAAAAGAATATGCTTATATGTGTATTACACGTTTTTGCATAATGTGATGTGATAATTATTAGTATCCAGTTATCTAGAGTGGTGTTTTATAAAACTTATAAATATAGTTGTATACACATACGAATGAATACGTTCAGGCATGGGTGTACTATTTTCTTTTTATTTAAATAATGAAATTCTGTGTACTGGTCTTTTCTGTGCATTCTTACCGGTAAAAAATACCTAGTTAAGTATATATAAGCGAATATATGTGTATTTACATTTTCCAGGTAGTGAACGTGACGATATTATTGCACATTTACTTGCAATACTTATTTGTAAATGTATGTACTAGATATTTCTGTAGAATGATACCAGAAAACATACACCCAATTTCAGAATAAAGTTTCGAAGCATCTACAACAATCTACCCATCCACAACTATCCAGTTTTTTTTAAATACTACCATATACAGTATTCAGTAGACTATACGACCCATTCCCATGTAATCATGCACCTAAATGAATTCTAATAAGTAATTTCGTTTTTTGTATACCAGCATTATAAACGAGGTTTTCTGTTGCAAGAAATCGTTCATAAAAGGGCCTTTTACAGCACAAATGATGACGTATTAGGTTTTACGGCACGAATGATTGCGTCATCACACACGTCATAGTTGCGTCACAACTCACCTTTAAAATTGACGAACGCTGTGGAATTGCATGAAGAGTTCACAGAGTAACCATACAACCAGAATAACCAAAGATTTTTTATTCTTGAATATAATAAATCAGTTTACATAATTACATTATTTATTGATGTTAATATTAATGGAGCAGTCTGTGAGGTTTTTGAAAGATAAAGGAACAGAACCAGGTACATTAAAAGTTTTAGTTGATGAAGTACCTGCTACGTTATTTTCGTCATTTGACACTATTCTTCTAGCTATCTTTATTTTATTCTGAATTGATTCCTCAATGTAAGATTCTGCAACATTTGATGATCGCCATCCTCCATGACGCTTAAGGGTGGTAATATCTGCACCACTGTCGGCTAACATAGTAGCCGATGTTCTCCTGAATGAATGTCCGGAATATTTTTCATGATTTGGAAGTTGAAGGTATTCGGCAATGAGTTTAGGAATTTTTCCGAAAGTGTTAATCCCAATGGGGTTACAAGTGCATCTACCTTTGTTATAAAATAAGAAAAGTTTATTATGTTTGACTTTAGAAGGTCTGAGGGCAATGTATTTTTTATACAAATCTATATACGAGAATCCTTCATCAGAAATAACGGTAAATATTCTGTGTTTGTTAGTTTTAGTTTCTCTAATTTTGACAACTAAAACAGAACCTTCTTCAGAGACATCATCGGTGCATATGTTATACAATTCCCCTCGTCTACAAGCTCCAAATATGCCGAAAATCGCAACAACCTGAAAAAAGAGAGCAAAAGATGTGTTCCAATAGGTCACAAATATTTCAAATAAATATAACTTAAATACCTTCATCAAGAGATACTTCTCATCAGCTGCTTCTACTAAAAATTTGTTCACATTAGCTTGGGAAAAGACCATAGATTTTTCTGCTTCGTAACCGACATTCGCTTGTTTCATGTACAATTGAACTTTATTAAAAGCAGAAATATCAATACCATCTTTAATTTTGATCATGGCCTTCAATTTCGAGTGACTACACCACAAACTTGATGCCTTACATACTCCTGACTTCAATGTAATAAAAATTAGAAAATTAGACCATCACTAAAACTCGACTAGGTATGTCAATAAAGTAAGAGACACTTACTAACTCCGATATGTATGCCAGAACAACTGATTCGCATATAATCTTCACGTTCTTTGTTTCCATCCAATTTTTAAATTTGTTGTACTCTTTTTCGTACAATGCACTTGACTTTGCCGGTATTAAGCATTTTTCTGCCTTCGTGGCTTGTTCAACAATTTCCTGCGGCAAGGAATCCATCTTTCTTCGCATGCTCTTCAGAATCGCTCATCAGCTGTCCAAAATGCGTGACGTCATAATACCAATGTCAATGTTGCCAACAGTAAAACTGCTTTTGCAATTAGTTCATAAATTAATTTCGATTCTTGCATAAATTTATAATGCTGTTATACAAAAAAATAGCGTATGCAACTCGTTTATAATGTTGCTTTATTGCATTCGTACACATTTGAAAACTCGCTCCTAACGTCGCTCGTTTTCAAAACATGTACTCATGCAATAAAGCTTAACATTATAAACTAATTGCATAAACTACTATTTCAATTCTTTAACAGTAGATTACAAAGGCGTCATCTGTCAGACGACGCATGAAGTGCCGAAAGCTTCACACACCCCTCCCACTCACTTCCAATATCTGAAACTACAGGCACCTTCATTGTTACTGGCCAGGGCAACACACGTAACCTTCTGCGCGGGCCTATTTCCGGTGTATGCCATTTCTGGTGTAAGCACACGTCGCCCAGTAGAATACGTCTTTCTAAATACGTCAGTTTTCTTTTCTTTTCTTTTTTTTTTGGCGATATATTGCCTAATATTGAATACAAACTCCTTGTCTTGTAGCATTTAAGTTTTGTTCTGAACATTTAGCAATCATAATGGGACGATGGCGACCATAACAAAGGTCACATGACGAGGTACTACTGCGGACGCTTGTCAAAAGCCATGTGTGAAAAGCACTAAACAAGTGTGTGTTGTGAGAGTGAAGTTATTTAGGAGTATCTGGAAAAATATCTACAATCTACCTTTAAAATGTATTTTGTAGCTCCATATCATAAATGTTCAATCCATTAAATTGAGTGTTTCGTTGTAAAAAATAGTTTTTCTTTATTTTTATTGAAAGTAGTCTGTCAAAATAGGCCTTTGTAATAACGTTTGGTACAGATCGCCTTTGTAATCTACGGTTAATATCGCATTCCATTCAAAAACATTATTTACAATTCTCATTATTCACGACTTCTTTAGAATTATCGATTAATTTTTGGTATAAATAACAATATGTAAGTCTCGAATATGAAACTAAAAATACAACAGTACAATAAATATATTCGATAATTATAATAAATTACGAGGGCCTAATTCTTAGCGTTAAGAGAGATGGCCACAACCACCAAGAAGACTACAGAGCCCCATTCCTCGTGCCCGCGAGAGAGTTCCTTGCCACCATTAGTCTCCGTCGGCCCATCCAGGTGCATTCAGGGCGCCCACCACAATCACTTGCAGTGAACAAAGGAACAGCCGAAGAAAACCCGCTCCGCTCTGCTCTGCTCTGGCCCAGCTCACAACACGAGGAATTCGCGTACGACCTGCTAAGAGGAAAATGGGTGGCTTTCTCGGGGTGCTAAAAAAGAACGATGATTTATCGGAACACTTTCTCGAACAAGAAAGAATGGTTATATTTACACAGTTGCTTATTTGTGCCCATTCGAAGAACACATTACATTATTGATCTATGGTATTTCTAGATACACTATTACCGACAATTTACCGGAAAACGTGAAGAAAGGAGTAGCTATTATTAGCATTTACAGTAGATCGAAGATTTTTATTCAAATCTCAGGATCAATTATTAACACAGGTAATAGTTTTTGTTACAACAAATAATACAAGTATTCCTCCTTTCCTCAAACTATAGATTGATAAGAGAATTTCCTTTTCCTCTGCAAAACAAGACAATTAAATAGTTGATTCGAACATCCCTTCTCGTTGCATTTTTCATATCTGAAATAAAATAAAATAAAATAATGAGTTCGTTCACTTAAGTTTTGGTATATCACTTACGAACATCTCCAAAAATATTTCTAACCGTCATAACCGCCTCTCGGGCAAGTTAACTTCCTGTCCATCATTTCCTCCCAAAACACTGTCTTGATCAAAATCCACTTTTCCCCGTCTCTGCAGGCCGTTGCCACGAACAGTAATAAGTTTCCCCCTCGTTTATTTTCCCATCAGCGCATTGTCTGGCGGCGCCGAACGCTGCGCCTTCGCGTCTCATATCTCCTGCGAGTCCGCCCGCGCGCCCAAGAAGCCACTTTCCGCGCTTACCGCCAGCCGCCAGCCGCGCGGCAACGCACCGTATCTCCTTATCCCGGCGGGAAGCCGCCGCGCTCATTTCCTAAGCTTCTCCGCTCCCCGCAGCCGGGACCGCCCGCCCCGCCCCCTCTCCAGCTCCACCATCCTCTCCGCCCACTCCACCACCCCCGCTCCACCGCCACTCCCCGCTCCGCCACCGACGCCACCTCCCCGCTCCACCTCCACCGCCACACCCCCCGCTCCACCTCCACCGCCACACCCCTCGCTCCACCTCCGCCGACAACCCCCCCTGCTCAGCCACCATCGACAGCTCCACCATCAGCTTCGCGTCCACCGCCACACCCCCCGCACCACGTCCGCCGACAACCCCCCCCACTCCGCCTCCGCCGGTCGCTTCACCACCCGCTCCGCCTCCACCGCCGCCGCCCGCTGTTTATACGAGCGTTCGAAGACAATTTCTGCGCGCGCGCGCGGCGGAGGCTGCGGCAGTGGCGGCGACGGCAAGGGGGAGACCGCGCTCAAAAAAGCGAAAGCCCCGCCGCCGAGGGAGAGCGAGATGAAACCTCATCCGCTCCCGCGCGGGCCACTCGCATTCTAAATTGAATTTTTTAACTCTGAAAGTGTTTGGAAATAAATGCGGTCGCTATCAGAGCGCGTTTCAGCGAAACCGAAGCCGAGGGGGCGGGCGGGGGCCGGGCGACGGAGAGGAGCCGGTCCACTCGCGGAACACCGCCGCGCCCCTTCCGCAGCCGCAAGCGCCGCCACCTCCACACACCCCCATGTTGCCGCCAATACTGTGTAGACGTTTGTCACCAGATGCGTAACTAAAAGTTTCAGATAACCAACTGCGGAAGGGGAGGGGAGGGGAGGGAAATGTCGATGCGATCGCCGGGGGCGGGAGAGAGGGGGAGGGGAGCGAAATACAGCGCTCGCGCGCCGCGCCGCCAGCCGACGCCAGCCGCCGAAGCGTCGCGTTTGTAGATATTAGATTGGAAACATTTATTCCATTTACGCCTAATTCGATTTCATTTCAATGCGTTACGATTTTTACCCTTTCGCGCCCGCGCGCCGCCCGCGCGCCGCCCGCGCTCTCCCCTTCGGCGCGGCGCGGCGCCTGTCGAAGCGCCAGCCGTTCCCCGTAATTTGCCCGCGGCGCGGCGTGGCGCCGCGTTCACGGCTTGACGCCCAGGGAGCGCGAGCGGCGCGGCGCGCAGCCCCACAGGCAGTGCACCTGTGCGAATGGCACGTGCTCTCACACAGGCGTTCTTTCGGCTTTTCTACTCGCGTGCTTCAAAGGATAACACCTACGTTCTGTCGCTCTCATAATTATTTCGCTCACGTGCTCAGTTAAACACGTACATTCTAGAGTGAATTTTAAATATTTGTAAGTGAACACGACCTCCATCATTTCTGGTGAAATAATTTCACTCTAAAATAATTATAAATTTAAGGATTATAAAATGAAAGACATGGACATTAAGTAATTGATCTGTAAATTACAAGAAAGTAATAACATACATTTCTTCGTTTTATTTACCTTAGCTGTTGCGTTAAAATACGTTTCTCCTTCATAGCAGATTTCTTCCCTCCTTTCATGTTTTCTAAAATGTTCGATAATTTACTCGAGGTAACATATTGCAGTTCAAATAGTAAAGGAAAGTACCACAACTCTGGGCCCCATTTTGGAAATTGAGTTTTTTCTGTTACTCAATACTTCAAACTTACGTTTTAATAAGATTTCTACCCAAAAAGTGTGTTTAAATTCATTTAGTTTTTTTTTCTCAATACCTTATTAAACCATTCAAACAACAACAGAAGCGAACGTGTCTGCGGGCTCCGACGTGTAGCGTCCTGGAGCAATTGGACCTTCTGCGAACTACCCTCTCGGAGCGATCCCCGAACTGCGTGCGGGCCAAGTAAGCGCCAGGCCACGGGAGGGAGAGGGGGCGTCGGGTAATAACACACGCTCGGGCGGCCGACCCCGAGGGCGGCTCGACTGATTACCCCTCGCCGGCGAGTAATTGCTACGGAGCGCCCGGCGCAGTCGCCCGCCCGCGACGCCTTCGTGTACTCCTCAGCGGAGGAGGAGCTTCCCTCCGCTACCCTGCAATCAAACGGCCCTCACGCTCGCGTCGCCGCCGCCGCCGCCGCCGTCGCGTGCTATCATGTTTATCCACCTCTAACTCGGAGGTTAGTTCACTATCTCAACTCACCATCATCACAAACATACAATACACCATCTGCATTTTCTTCTTCCCGCTCCACCCAATTCACGTATGTCTTACCTTCGACCGCCAGGTCTCCTTTCTCACCCTCCTTTCGTACACTCTTTCTATCGGCGACTGATTTTCACTTATGTTTGGCTCTCGATTACACCATTGCAATCGCGAACCTCTCTCGGACATTCCCTGGAGGCGACCAAACCGCGGCTGGCGCGGGAGGACGTCGGCCGATTGCCCCACGGAAGGGCGCGCGCTCAGGGAGACGGCCCGGCGAGGGGACGCGCGGCCACGCTGCTCCGCCCCACAGGTTGCTCGCCCCTCCGCCCCACGGGGAGCCTTTTATTAGAAAATTTTATTTCAACTTCAAAGGGGCAATTTGTATTGTCTGCCCAGGCAGATGCTGTGCGTCGGGATACAATATTGAGTCTGTGACAGAGGGAACGCGCACAGTAATTCCGCGAAGCCGCTGATCCATGGAGACGAAACGCACGAGCGAGAAAACGGAGCAAATAAGCAGGCAGTCTGAACGAGAACATCCTAGCAGGGATTCGCCATGCTGAACAAAGACGACCAACTAGGGAATGAAAAGAGAAAAGAAGATTGTAGTAGCGCACGGCGAAACCAAAAATGTCAGTTTGGACGGAAATTCAAAACATGAATTTGCCTACATATACAAATTTACGTAAAATATGACTTTTTATATGAAGTGAATAGTATAAATAATAGTGTGTGAATCGGGAAGTTGAATAGAAACTAGAGTTAAATAAGGTTTGCAAGAAGACGTGCAAATAAAAAATAAGTATCAAAGAGAGAGAAGCCAACGGAGTGTTAAGATCAAAATTGGTGAAAAATTACACGTGAAAAGAAACACACACACCATGAAAAATGCCAATTTATTAATTACAAAACATCAGGTATGCATAATAAATAACAGAATAAACACATACTAACCTTATAAGAAAAAATTGAAGTCTTGTTTCCGAACTTTGCAGAAAAAAGGGCGGAAATTGCAACTACTTGTAGTTCCAGAAATGAAAGAAGGGTTGTGTTTATTATTCATTACTAGTAGGTCCTTGAAGTCTAGAAAGGTAGAAGTTTACTTTTCTGGTTCAGAAAACAAACGACTATTTCTACATTAAATGTGCATGGTTAATGCTTCTTCATGCCGTTTACTGCTTTCGTCTCTCATGTAGTACGTAAAGAGCGGTTAAACATTGAAACCTATTAGTGTCATTACATAAACTGGCACCGAGGAAATACAAAGCCATTCCAAAGACTGGTATGGAGTGTGTTATAGTGGACTGTTCCTTATGATTTCCTATGCATGTGCCCTATTCATTCGAATATTAGCATAAATGTTTAATAAGTCAGAAGTTAAAGAAAGAGGAAAACAACATGAATAAGTGAAAAAGACACCAAACAAAAGATTGTAAAAGTTAAATTTTCTTTTCTTGTATTTTAGGTAAGTAAATGTAATAATATAGGAGGTTAGAATTCTTTGGGAATACCACTGAGAATTAATTCGGATATTTAAATCCATGTTTGAAAAAATGCTTTCTATGCCAAAATTTGCATTGCAGAAATATATAAACATTCCAGAAACGTGTAAATTGTTTATTATTTACAAAAGAAATTAATACATTTGTTCAGAAAGAAAATTAGCACAGAAAAATGCACCCAATTGACACAATTTGACTGCTTTGTTTTTTCTGTTTTAATTTTTCTTTGTGAACAAATATACTCATTTCCTTAGTAAACAATAAACAATTTACAAGTTTCTGGAGTGATTCTGTTTCTGCAATGTAAATTTCTGCATTAGAAAGTGTTTTTTCAAACCAACTTTTGAGTGCTTATTGCGGCTCAGCCATTCGGAATATCTAAAGAGTTCATTAAATAACACATGCTTTCATATATATTTGCGTATGTATAATGAGTTCCTGCTTGTACGCAGGCACGTGATTAATCAGATGGGTGGTAAATCTGTGTATCAACAGTCAGTAAGAACAGTATGGATGTATTTGTACATTTTTTAAATATTATTAATATTAATATTATTAATATTCTTGGTTTTGCATGGGTCTTGTATTATACCATCTTGTAATATAGTAGTAGATGCAGTTGTTCTTTTTTTATTGTGTTTAATTTAAATTATTTCTGTATAATAAATCTAGATTATTGTAAATCGGTCGAGTAATGGTTACCACCTGGCAAACAGCCAATTGTAATCAAATAATAATAATAATAATAATAATAATAATAATAATAATAATAATAATAGTTATTATTATTATTATTATTATTATTATTATTATTATTATTATTATTATTATTATTATTATTATTATTCAAAAATATTACAAGATATACATGTTAATAAAGTGCACGTAGAGGGATGCAAGAGTACTGTAAGGGATCGAAATGCACGACTGAAAGTAGTTTTACTAAGATGTATCTCAAAATAATTGTAAAAGAAATGGTCAAATTCCCAGCCAATGCACCTCTTTCTCCCGTTGGCGAGCAACGCCTGGAAATTACGCAACCCGGCAAACACTTATGCAGCACACTTCACTGACTGCAGTACCTCCGCAAACACAAAATCGTCCGCGCCACCGATGTAAGTAAATCCAAGCCGTCGTGTTTTTTTTTTTTTTTTTTCAGAAACTGCTTTCCACGAAACGGTGCAGTTTTTATTACCTTCCACATAACGTCTGGCGTCACAAGATGTATACGAGGAGCGTAAGGAAGAAGAGCACATGACAAAATCGCATAAAGGCAGCAAGGATATCCTGAAAACCTCAGGAGTATGATATTTGGAAAATGTATGCAACGACCACACAACATTGAATGTTTCAGTGTTAAAAACAGGGAAGACTCAATAGTGGTCATTTGATTAGCTATCGAAGTTTTGGGTAATGTAGTTTTCATTGGCAATTTTAGAAAAAAAATCCTGAGAAAAGTGCATATTCATTTTAGAATGCCACCTTTTGAAATAGCATTACCTTTTCAACTGTATAAATAATTGCAGTTATTTAATATACCTTATACCTTTTATCCTTAAACCCCGTTTCAAATTTCATTGAGATATCTCCTGGCTCTTCCTTCGCACAGCAAATTTCTCCATTATCGTTTTGCTTATAATTCATCATAAAGCCTTTTCAACCATTAGTCTTCTTTTCTACACAGAAAACGCATATCTAAACGCAAACTCTTAAAAATTCAACACTCGACAGAAATTTTCGCGGCCGCGAACGCTGCGAGGGCGCCGTGTTCAGGGGCGAGGCGCGTCGCGCCATAAAAAGGACGAGAGGAAAATATCGCCGCGCGAGGGTAATGCTTCGACAAAAGCGCTCTAATGGGGGCAGCGCAGACGTCGTGTGGCGAGGAAGGACCGTCGAGACCCGGGGGGGGGAGGTTAGAATTGGAGGGGCAAGGCGCGGAGAGGAGGTAAGGCCAGGGATCGGGGGGGGGGGGATCAGCGGGTAGGGCGGAGATCAGGAGGGAAGAGGGCGTAAAGAGATGTCGCGGGAGGTACGGCGGCGTGAGAGAGAGAGAGAGAGAGAGAGAGAGAGAGAGAGAGAGAGAGAGAGGTCTTATCGCCAGTTCGCGCGAGTCTTCGAAGGCAGTCATCGCCCGTCCCCAGAGTTTGGCAAAGTTGCGTGTGCGAAAGTAAGAAAGACGCTGGGAATGAGGAGCAGGAAGGGGATGAGAGATTTTCCCAAATGAAGGGTCGCAAAGGGACGAGGCAGGCGGCTAAGACGGCGGTCGAAACACTAAGCGCCGCGATACACATCGGAGACCGCTCTAACATGCAGGCGACGAATCAAGATTAACTGACCCCGCTGATAAAAATGACGCGTAGAGAAAGTATCCACGAATCTAGGCCCAAGAATTAATGTATCATTTTCAAACTGCAGAATATTTACAAGCAGTTTTATATTTTCGTTCCCACTCGAACAAAATCAACTCGTGATTTTTCATGGCCGTCAAACCTACAGTTTCTAGCGTGTACAACCCCCTACCAAGTAATCCCCCAGCCAATCACTTTCAAAGCCGCGCGTTAAGTCACAAACAATTTACGAGCAGGCAGTTCCCAGGAAGGCCAGGCAAAAACAGCCGATGGCTATTACTCGCCTCGGAGGCAGAACACGAGGGGGAGGCGAGGAACGAGCGAGCGCCTCACCTTGCGACGACGCAACAGTTGGGGCGCGGCCGCAGAGGGCCTGGCGGCGGCGGCGGCGGCGACGCCCCCTCGAGAGGCTGTGGAGGGTCCTCGTGCGCGGCCGCGCCGCCCTCGCGCCGCGCCCTGCCCTGCCCTGCCCCGCCCTGCCCGCCTCCGGTTTTATTTCTCCGATTCCGTCGAGAGGCACCGGGTCTCAGCGAAAATGGGAGAAAAGGGGGCGGGTGGGAACGGCCAGAGACGACGAGGCAAGAACCGGTGGCAGGGGCAGTCGATGACGATCGAAGCCGCAAAGATGTGATCGCTGATTACGTGAATGTGGGCAGGCAATCAGATGATTGAGCCCAGCAAAGAAAATTACAGACCTTTATAGCAAAGTAGTGGTAGTGGTAATGACGTAGAAAGGAAACGAACCATAAACAACACAGGAAACAGCGTAGAAGTGGTCAGGCGATATGCAATGAAAATATCTTACGGCAAAGATACCTTTGAACGATAGTGCAGGGTGGTAGTAGTCGATGAGAGAACTGATGACTTGGTAAAGAAAAAAATGAAGATAAACTACAAAAGTGTAACACACATCAAGCAGGAACGAAGCCAAGAATAATCATTTTACTTTTGTATTAGAATGTGGTTTTAGAAATCAACCTATAAATGAAATGAACGGAAAGAATATAACCAGGATCAGAGAAAAAGAAAGAGCATACATTACTGATCAACGAAAAGACTAAACTAATTCGCCTTGAAAGCAACGTGCCACAAATAAGTTAATACTCTGGCGCACCAGCACTGCACCCGATCGTTGACGTCCGTCGCCGCCCGTTCTCCCCTTCGCCTGCCGACTTCTCTCGGCACAGAGGTGACTACGTGAAAGCCAGAGCTGACCTCGCTCGCCATCAAACGACTTCAAGGCGCGACTCTTCGGACTCGCTGGCTGGCCGTCGCCCGTCGCCCACTGCCCGCCGGCCGACTGCGCGCCACACGGTCGATAGCGGCCTTTCCATTGGCAATCGGAGGGCGACGAATGACAGAGCGAGCACGGAGTGGCCCTTGTATTTTTTATAGCTTCATAATCCACAACGTAATGAGAGCCGTTCCTCGGAGTACGTAATTCACGTTTCGACGCGGAAATAAAGGGGGCGGGGCGGGGCGGGGCGGGGCGGCTGTGTCAGCCGAGGTGGCGGCGGCGGCGGGGGCGCCTTGCCTGGAGACACGCCGGCGAAAAAAGGAACGAGCGCCCGGTGGACGATAAGCTAAGTCAACAGCGCTCAACATTTTGAAAGCCCATCACGAAGCATTTAATCTCGGAGCGATGGTATCGGGGCGGGGCGCGGGCGAGCCGCCTCGCCCAGCGGCGGCGCCGGCCCCGGCCGCACATAAAGCGCGCGCCGGCGATAACGCCCGGGGGCGGCGGCGACATGAACAGCACTTTGTATCGGAAAGGGTTCAAAGGTGGGCGAAGGCAGCAAAGAAATGAAAAGCGATGAAGCACAGAAAAAAATCAATCAGAGGAGAAGCGAACGATGTCGATGTAGATTAAGCTACTTCTAAATTATTCATTCATAAACCGACAGCTGTTTGAAGTAAATCGAACAGGTTCAGTGCTTTTACTATCACGGCAGAAGTTTAAAATTAGCGTATTATATTAATGGAAAAACATTATTTGTATTCATCTATTAGTATTACGAAGAAACGATGTGAAAACAAGGAGAAATTTTCAATTCGTTGAATAAAAAGATAAACTACATTCACGGAAAATTAAATACGCCAATACCAATGAACGCCCACGAGCGCTACATTTCAAAAATTGAAAATGGCCGTACTTTCTAAAGCTAAAGATATCTTCAGGGAATAATCAAAGGAACAAATATCCATCAGAAAAGTATCAAAATAAATTACGTTCAACCTTCAAGAACAGAACAAAAAGTTTGTATCAAAATTTAATGAAAATATGACTAGCCAATAGAAACGTATGGGGAAAGGATGACTAATGAGAACAAACATTCATTTTCGGCCGCCTAAACGAGAGTGTTGCGGGGAGGTCGGCGGGCGCCGGCGCCGGCGACGGAGGGCCCGTGGGCGCCGCCAGGCCGTATTTTCATTTGGCGGGTGCGGCCGCTGTGGTTGCGGCGGTGGGCGCGCGGCCCACCCGCAACGGACGGCTCCGCAGGGACGCCAGCGAGCGCTCGTCTTCGGCGGGCGCCGGAAGTTAACCCTTCGCCTCTCGCACATCCGTTTACGGCCGCCGCGGGGCGCCACGGCGCTGCCCGTCGCTCGCCACCGCCCCCCCCCCCGCCGCCCAGACGCTGGCGACCTTCCCGTCGCGGCGGCCGTTAACTCTTTCGTCGGCGACGTAATGGCTCTTACACTCGCCGTGAAGCAAAATCCCTCGCTCTTCTTACACGAACCCTGCATTTCTTTGCTTGACGGGATTGATTTGCTCTGTTTTCCGCAGAACGAACCATGTTCGAGATAAAGAAACAAATGCTTCACCGCACGGATTAATTTAAACATGACGATCGAGTAAGAACGTTTCAGAGAAAGTCACTCTCGTGCAACCATGACTGGCACATTCGGCTATAAAATCCATTCTAGCAATTACTTTGATCGTGGCTCGCAAATTGCACATTGTTTTTACATTACCTTTCCAAAAAACATCTCCGGTTCATGTATCATGAAAATAGGATGCACATAACGTTTCTAGTAGTATCCATATATTCTCGAGATTTCGGTGCATTGCTCTGAAGCAACACTAAGCAAAACATATGTACATTATACCGCACGTTGTATCGAATATCCCATCAACCAATAAAAACGGCAAGAAGTTTCTGATCAATAGCCTGTATTTCCATGGACGTTTGCGTTCGTCGTTTATAATGTTTCATTTATAAAGCATGTGTATACAGCCGCACTAAGTCGAACGTAACGTGCAGAACCAGCCTTTGTGTCACGTCGTATTCATTATCAACGACTGTCGATAAATGTCAACTAGAAGAAGACAGAAAATACTGGAGTTCTTTCGACGCGACAACAGTGAAAACGGTCACATAAAAACGGACGCATTGCTCGGCTATCGCGTAGGCGCAGCTTTGTCTTATACAGCTTTGGTGCAAAGCGCCTCCATCCATTTGCAGCCGTAGCACAAATTCTCTTTTGCCATAGGCCGTGTTGCCAGGAATGGCAAGTCGGCCGCTCCCATCGTGATCCGCTTGGGCATGGGCCGCTTCAGCGCGCCGTGCCCGGCTGGCGCTGGGACGGGTCAGCTCGCCTGATGGCTGAAGGGGGCGCCACGCCACGCCACGCCACGCCAAGTGCCTTGCCGCAGAGGCAGCCCCGAAGAGCTGCGGGGCGTCGGGATGAACAGCGCCAGCGCGGGTGCAACTGCGTGCCCTCGCGCTAGCAACAGGCGTCAGCGCTTCTGGGCCGTCGCTGCTGTGCGTCGGGCGGGCGGTCTCGTTTCCGCCAACGCGTCGGCGTTATCGTCTCCGGTCGCGACCGCGCATCGCGGTGGTGGTGGTGGCGGCGGTGGCAATGGTAGATTGCCGGTGGCTCGTCCTAACCTCGCGCAAGTATTCGAGAATTTCTTCGGATGGGCCCCATTGCTCTGAACGAGACGACCGCCAACAGCCGTCCGCGGGACCATTACGCAATAGCGCGCTTAATCCGCATCTCGCAAATGCTTTCTCTCTCATTTCACTCGACGCGCAGGGAGACAGACAGAGAGGGAGGACGCACCGCCCGACTCGCATTCGGAACTCGGACGCGCGTCTCCTGGCAACGCAGAACAAAGGTCGTGGAAGCAACAATGACCGAGGCCAAGACAACAACGGTTGCAAGAGATTGCCAACTGTTTCGAGTCTTGACGTTTGTGTCAACCGAGGCGGAGGCGCAATAGCAACGGTATCTCCAAGGAAGAACGCCAACGAAGGTGACATCGTGAGCGCGGGGGACCAACGGAGGCGTCGACCGGCTACCGTTGTCAGCAAAAGCGAAATGAAGACAACCATCTCATTCCTTCCATCTTGCCCCCCTCCCCTCCCCCCCACTCACGCAGCATCCACCGTCGCCTTCTTGCAGTTGACGCTCTTGTATAGAGCAACAGACGCTCTTTATCGCCCACTTTCCTTAACGAAGTTTCCTCCTGCACAGAGCGTTCTTAACGAAAATTTTGAAGAGTTGGGCAAATGCTGGAGGGGCGGGAGGAGGGCAAACCGGCCGATCACGTCTGCCACCCGGCTCTTGAAGACTTAAATGAAGTTCCAGATCCTGGTTAAATATTCACGGCTTTAAGAAAAGAATCTTTAAAGTAAAAGTTGTATAATTTAATGAGATGCGAGTTCGCATTACATGAAAACGCATTTTTTGATGCGACGAACAACGTTGCAAGAATTGGGGCCAGAGATGGAAGACTTGATAGAAAATTTTTCGCCGAGCAATCAACATTTCTGAACTTCCTGAAAGTGCCTTTGTTCTCCAGTAGATTGCACATAAAATCCCACATGTGATGTTGTTAATTCACGTTCATCCAGGAACACATGAACAAGTACATACGAATATTCATTCATGTATTCAATACAACTGACTCCGAAACTAACACAATTCGAAGTCTTCGAAGATTATAGAATTCGTCGTATATTTTTTCTGCGTTTGTTCCGCCAAAACTTTTATTTTTGATTTAAATTATTTTTCTTCTCTCCTAAAGCGGTATAATCTCCCCGTGGCATCATGGTAACTTCACGATATTCCGGTAATGTGGACAAAAAACGTAGTGAATAATGAAGTGGTACCAAACTTTAACCGTACCAACACTAACGACCAAACCGAAGGCAAGAATTTTTTCAAAAACGCATATTATCACACGATCTGACTTAACATGTGCCATTCACTCGTAAAATATGAATGAAATGAACTGTATCGGCAAGGTACAACTCGATGAAAACCCGTCTAAAAATAGTATTTAACATCTTATTGAAGAACTGAACTTGGAGACAGTCCGATAATGTCACATTGAACCTGGCATTTAAAAGGAGGATTTACGAAAGCAGCTCTTCTGCCTGACATCCGCAATTTCTAGTGACTCTTGCAAGGCTTTGCTCATTCATCCCCGTCCAGCGTCTGCAGCAGTCATCGCGCGGCGGCGCGGGCGGGCGGGCGGGTTGCCGCATGAAGGCGCAGCGGGGCAGCGCTCCTGATCAAAGGATCAGCCGTTATTATCCGTCGCTCGGCCGAGCGCAGCGGCAGAGGCGCGGGCGCCGAGGGAGGGGCCGCTGGTAATCGCCCGCCAGTCGCGCTGGCCCACGCCGTCTTCGGATGCCGCGGATGAGATCGCTTCAGGGAAAGGACGCTGGACAAGTGCCTGACGGCTGCCACTTGCACTCGCCTGTTAATCGCTCGCCTCTTGGCTTTAATCATCTCTTACTCTCTTTTCCTTCTTTCTGCTAGCCTTCTCATCTCTTCAAATTCTGTGCAACCTCGCAATCACCATTTTAATAATTTCCTCTTTCTCATGTCTCCACACACAACTAATCACTTTCTGTGAACGAATGTATCTCTAAAAATCATTTCCTCATTGACAATTATCTTTAATCCCCAAATTCTGGATATAAAATAATCTAGATTAATTGAGTGTGGACCTTCTTTTAACAAAATCTAAAAATATCTTGTCATACTGACTCAAAGAACACACAAAAACGAAGGTTTTATTCCATGCGGCATTTTGCAAAAATGCCATTAAATCACTTACCTAGAATCATAACCAGGGAAACCTTTCAACAATTCATAAGAGCATCTCAACCTTATTTTATTTTTTGTCGACGATTTGACTAATACTCCATTGTTCTTAAATTTTGTTTCTTTCCGAGAATAGACTAAGCGATTTTCTGCCATTTATATCCCTCATTTCAGTACCAGAAACGGACTTTCAGAATATTTAGTATCTCCGCACCTGCCGCGTGCTTGCGAGAGCACTTCAGTAAAAAATGATGTGGCTCGTGTCTGACAGCTAATCACAAAACAAGTGCGCTATGCAATGCCATGCGGCTCTTTATTTGGAACACTCCTGATTAAGCGCGCCTAAATGTACAGTCGTTTTGGACATTTGGGTGATTTATCCCTGCCGTTATGCCCAGTGCAATGGTCACGTTGTCCAGAACAGATATTCATATCTTCGTTTTACATCATTTTGACGTACCAGTAATCCTCTATCGCCAACTTCACAAAGCAATGCATTCAGATAAATGTGGATAATTTAAGAGCTCTCTGGTGATTACAGAAAATAATCAATAATTCTGCATAAAAATAATCTACTCGAAAACATGGTACTCAAACCCAGACTCCAACTGCAAACCTTTTCAACCGAAAAGAGAGAGTTATTTTTAACAATGTTCATATTTCATTCACAACGCAAAATATATGTAATATAATAAAAACATAATAAAAGATCATAACAAAAGCATAATGAAATGCATTAATGTGACGGAATCATTATAACACGAAAGCCCTTTTACACCAAGAAAACAATTTTCTTTCGGTTACACTCCTCATATTAAAAAAATTAACGCATTTCACGAAATGCAATGTGTAATGAGTCTCAAGAGAAAATCAGAAAACAACAGATATTCTTCTCCTTCCAAATAAACCCTCATTTACAAGAAAAATCCACTATTTAACAAGTGTACACATAATCTTAAATAACAATTACTTTTTCCATTTTTAGTTTCAGACTAAATGAATGCACAAAAAGAAAGATTGACAAATCCACCAGCAAACAACGATTTGGATAGGTATAATATGCTCCAAAAGAGACTATTCTAATCGTTATAATTAGAAGTATTAATCGACGACACAAATGATAAAATCATGTTCAGCTTGTTGAATCTCAGAAGTGAGGGCTTATTTCCGGCAACCTTGTACAATTTTGCGCCCATTTCGAATCAAGTTTTGTCCGTTTTAATATCTATACCATCAATTACTTAACATTTCATACACAGTTCACTTCTCTACATACAGATCGCCCGCACTTTCGTTGAAACCAACAACGAGGCCTTACGCACCCGACGCATATGGTTCGAAGTCAGCTGAGCGTGAAAATTTCACCAAAAAACAAGCCGCCGTGCTAGTGATCCGTCCAATTTACACGGAGCGTTTAAACCTTCAGGGGCCACCGAAGAGTATGTTTGCGAAGGGGACGGTTTCGCATCCCCCCCCCTCCCGGCGCTCGAAGCCGAAGTTCTCGCCCCGCCGCCCCTCCCCCGCGCCCGGGCTCGGCCGCCGCGTCCCACCGGCCGCCCGCCCGCCCGGCCAAGTTTTTCTTGGTTTGCGCAGTTTGTGTTCCTGGGGCATCAATTAACCGCTTTCGGGCTCGTGTGGAGGCGCTGGCGTCCGCAAACAGCCGCTGCCCGCGCCGCCGCACCGACCGAGCGGCTTCGCGTGCCGGGCGCCAACGAAGCGGCCCGCCGCTCCGAACACAGAGTTCGTCTTCGCCCATATTTATCGAGAAGCCCGAGTCACACTTCTCAGAAGTTCGAAGCGCCATATCGAGCATATACGGACAGAGACATTCACCTAATATGTACACAAATCTTGTCCAGTAATTCCCTTTCAAAGAAAATGAATAAGAGATGAACAATCACATTACAAAAACATTCGTTACTGACAATGTCGCCAAAAATGCCAGATACTAACATATACACAGTTTTACTTTTGTTTGTCATAACAGGTAAAATGAAGATTCTACGCAGTGTGCTATGTAAAACACTGAACATAAACATCTTTACTTGATGAGTATGTATAATATAACTAGGTTTGGGTTTAAAAAGTTGTTGAGTGATGCAAACCACAGAAAAGTACTAATATTGGTACAAGTCTTTAAGGCAATTTCACTTATTCAAAACTACCTTGGCGTGTAGTTTGTCATGTTACGACGCTATCATCCGAAGTCGCACTGGCAAGTTTTTTTTTCCAACGAATTCAAGTGAATGTTCAAAACGTTAGAGCAGATCTGAATGAACCCTCTGTAGCCTAGAGCTATTGCACTTTGGCATCATGATCCCAATTTCCCCCTTCATTCCCACACAAGTATTCTGATCCCGTGGCGAAAGAGAAGTAAGAATTATCATTTCCGCATCTGGAACACGGGAGAGCACGTGGCGCGCTAAAGGAAACGACACAATGGACCGCACGTGGAATGAAAAGAAATTATCCACGTGACCTCTAAAAGGCAACACCGCGGCCCAAGGTTTTAGGAGCTAAATGGAAAAACACGTCGCCCACGCACAAAAGATCGTTTCCGCCCCCTTTCGCGAGAGAACGAAATGAAACGGTAGCAGCGCCGGGCAGGGTCTGCTCGAAATAAGGGGGGACCTCATGTGATTACCGGGCACCGATTTACTTTGAAGCAGCACGTTTATGGGCAGTTGGGAACGGCGCTTATCAACAGGCACGAAACTAGCGAGAAATTTCGACGCGCGTGCGGGACGCTGTGGCTGCCGTTCCAGCAGCCGATTCCGAGAACAAGTCTTAATTAAACCCACAATATCCGCCCACGAACGGAGTACCCGGCCTCGCGCGAGCGGAAGCGCTCCAGGTCTTGGCGAGGGATGAGGCTGGGGACACAAGGACCTCCGCGAAGGAAACGCGCCGGTCAGGCGCGGAGGCGGATGCGCCGCCGCGGAATGCAAACATTTCCGCGAGCTCCCGTCAACTGCGCGGACGCTTGCGTTAAGGCTCGAAGGGCCGGTGGCAGGCTCCGCTCGCAGTTTTCACGAAAGATTGGAAAAGCCGTTTTCAGGAATATTAATCAGTAGTATAATCAAAGCGTTTCTCAACTTTTGACCGTCCATCATTTTCACTAGAATTGTAATTTTCACTTGAAAATATCATTAATATTATCTGAACAAATGACATGTTACAAGAACATGTTCAATAGACATTATCTACGTTATCTCTTCCGAGTATCAGAACGAGCATTTCGCTAAGAAGTTCAGAAAAAGAGCTTTAGACATTTAATATTTTCAGTGGCCTAAGCAAAATTTCACCTTTCGAGTAGTGATGTGGTTCATTTTGGACCTCAACGTTTGATCTTTTTATTTTCCCGTAAATATTTCACTGCAAATGAATTCTAATATAATTTTTCCAATATTTTTTAAGTAACATTTTTTTCGGTGAATTAGACAATGATATTAAGTTAGAAAAAACTGTCGCTCAGATAATAAGGAAAGTAAGTAAACAATAAAATAACATGTATCAAATACAAAATATATCCCCTTAGGCCTCAAAGGTATAAATGAAACAACTACAAAAGAAAATGCATTCCCTCCACAAAATCCAGGAAAATGCTTCCTAGGAAACGCGAAGTCTGAATGCAACTGTTGTTGACATCCGGTAAACCGAACACGCGTGTATAGCATTAATATTAACTGGCCAGTGTGTACAGCAGAAACAAATTTTCTCATAACTACATCAATAATATAATCCCTAACAGCCACAAAGCTAAACCTAACAATGCATAGTAGAATATCAACATTTACACAAACTTCATTATTTATACAAACCATGCACCACAAACATATCATACACTAAATAATTCACTCTTAACAACATATAAAGTGCAATATTTAAAATTAACGAGGCATTAAATAACACGTACACCAAATAATTTACGCGATTACACGCTTTTACCGCAAGCATAAAAGGTAGCTCAACTGAGGTCGGAACGCAATAACATTATAATGAACGATAAGATTTTAAGGCAATAACAGGTACGAGAATCAAACGTACATTACATTTCAATGTTAATAAAACATTGGGAAATCACCGTTCCCTACAAAACAACCCTTGAAAAGTAGCAGACGAATTCATACGAGTTTCACACAATTAATTATTTTCACTAAAACGTATAGATCTATGGTACCACAATTATTTATTAATTTCCTAACAAAAGGCATAAGACACCAAAGTTATGATATTCAATATAATAAACGGTACTGCAGTTATAATTTTAGTACAAGTAAAATTCTCAAAATTAATATCAGTGCTGACAGCAGTAAGACAAATAAGTGACTTTTATAGGTACCAACCATTTCAGATAACTACTAATTACATCGACTGAGCATTGTGCCTCGCAATAGAAATTCACTGTAAAATTAGTCTATAAATAATCTGCGGAATTAAAAGCTATATTAAGCTGCTGTGTTTCGATGTAAATATTTTGTAATGAATGTGTGATTTACAGCTTCCGATATAATATTATTAATGTTGGAAATTTTAAATAACTGTGTTTCATAAATGAACCATCACGTCGTGTGGACAAACCATAATTCTAACATGAAATTTTCACACATTTTTACACAATTTCCACATTCATCTATTAAATTCACTCGTAGATCCGTAAGAAAACAAATAGTTTAAGGTGTATTTCTTAGTAATGAATCAAGAATTACAAATATTGGATTATTCTAGAAACTGTATTTTTGATATGCTTCATGGAAACAACCATCACATTTAATTCCAGAGTAGTGGCAGAATGACGATTCATAATGTAAGTTACTGAAAACAGAACAAGATTATTTCAAACCCGCGAGGGTCAAGGGTACACGTCTCCTTTGTTACGCTTCTCCTCTAATCACCACAGGCATTCATCATTAATCGCACCACCACCACTCCTCCCGCCATGATGGTCGCAATGCAGCTTAATGATCAGATACAAGCATATACAACTGGGTTTCCTTTCAAGCATTCCCCCAGAGACAGTCGCCAACCAAATGGAAAGCGAATCAAGTTGCAAAGACGATCAAGAATCTCGCAACACTTCGCAGCGGGCCAGGGCTGGGGTGGACGTTTCCGAAGTCGACCAATTGCTCCCGCTCGCCGCATAAGCAACAGCGTAGGAGGCAATGTTGGTGGGCGCAGGAGGGCAACGCAACCCTAACAAGCGCGTGGCTCGATGTCGCTGCTGATAGCTAATGGCCGAGGGGCGCAGCCCACACCTGTCAGCGCTGCCGCAGCTCTCCTGGTACGCACCGCTGGAAAACTAATGTTTGCCCAACCGAAGCATCCTCCATCACTAGTTCTCGTGTATACATTACGAAAAATTACATCAAGGGTCGTTGAAAATATAGTCTTTAAAGGAATGTTTAAAGTGCAGAAAAGGCCTTACACTAAACGTAATGTGTTGGGTGTACTGTACAAGCGCTAGAATCGAAAACAACGTGCAGAGCAAACATTAGATAAAACATGCAACACTGAAGACCTACGTTCGACACAAATGTATCTACTGAAATTTTTCGGATACAAGAATAACATTTGTGATTTTCTATTGCCAGTCTATATTAAATTATGAACGTCTGAGACCTTTAGGAAGGTTTGACGCACGCATTGTGTATCGCGGACGCGATGACCAGTTCCTAATGAGGGGAAACTGCACCAGCCGCCACTGCCCGAAGTCATTTCCCCTCCCACTGAGTGACACCCATCCCCTCCTCGACGCACAGCAACTCGAGAGCGAATTTTTGGGCTCACACTCCCGAATTGGCTCGGATCGGCTAACGGAGCCACCGAGCTAAGCAGGGCTGATCCAGACGATACAAAATGGCTCTCTTTAACGCAGCTCGATATAAACTTAACTGTTGGAATACATGAACAAAAATAAAAACTATTAAATAAGCCAATCATAAGGGTTTCCTTCCTTTTATATTCACGAAATTTGAATACAAATAAAAACATTTCTAGTGAACACATGAAATTTCACCCTGGGATGAACGCAGCCCTCCGCAATAGACTTCCACGATTACGGGCACCGCGAATTACACGCACGAAATGGGCAAGGATTACGAGTTTTTAGCTCCCCGCGCTTCGAGTGAGGGTAAGAAACGCTCATAAAACGAGGATTACTTCCAGTCGATATAGAGAAATCCACGTGGCATATCGTGTAATTGGGTGGAGAGGAAGACGGCCCGGGGAAGGTCGCGAGCAATCTTCAGCACGCCGTACCTCACGGGACTAACAAGGCGCTGGGGGTCGGCGGTGGCGGTGGCGGTGGCGGTGGCGGTGGCGGTGGCGGTGGCGAATCCGGCAGCAAAGCACGCGAAAAATACCGGAGACGCTCCGTGTTATTCAAATGCGGCCTCGACGGTTAACGCGGGGCGGGCGCCATCTTAGAGGAGCATCAAAATGGAAATCAGAAAACACGGCGTCGCCCTTTCCGAGCCGCCCGCTCCCCTTCGCCCCGCGCTCGCTATTTCCCACGCCCGCCGCACCCACCCGTTTCCTCCCAGCCCCGCCCACGTCACGGAGCTTCGCAGCGGCAGTCTTGTCGACGTAGCCAGTTTCCTTACACCTACTACAGCACACCACCCAACCACCACCACCACCACTCCCCTCGAGCCCCAACCCCCCTTTCCCCATCTCTCCATTTTTGGCCGCACGCGGGGAGCCCAATACACCGCAGGCAGTTTCGCGGGAGGAAAGTACCTAACGGCGCATAAGCCTGACAATGGCGCGAACGTCGGTAAGGAAAATTGCCTGGATGGGGCGCGGGCGGCGCCGGGGCGGCGGAACTCGGGAAACGCGAATGTTTGGCGCCCTCCGCCTCACGAGGGAGGAGGGCGGGGCCCATTGCGCCACCAAAATCGAGAAGCGCCGACGCCAACGCTCCGCGTATTATTACTTTAACTGCAATACCTCATTAAATTAAATTTCTGCGCTGTTCCTTCGCTAAACAGGGAGCTAAGGAGCGTCGATGAAAGTAAAAGATCATTTTAAGAGAACTTCCCGCTGTATTAACGCGCTCCGACAACCGGTCTCGGCTGGCGGCGCGTCGTGCGGCGGAGGCGGCGGGGCGCCGGCGAGTGAGCCATCGGCCGGCGAAAGCCGCGGCTGCTGCTGCTTCGAAGGATCGAGGTCGCGCGGGCGGAGGGGGAGGGGGCATAGGGCTGCGCTGACCGGCGGAACGGGCGACGGGGATATTCGCCTTGCGATAACAGGGCGAAGCGACCCCTTTAACCTCCCGCGCCGCAATCCCGAGTGCCCTCTCCTCCCTGCGGGCGCGGGGGCGAGGGTGGGGTTAGGCGAGGACAGGAGGGCAGGGCTGCGGGGAGCGCCGTGACGCGTCGAGGTCTCGAGGGAGGCAGCAGAATTGCGTTGCCTCTGCCTCGGGCGGCGGCGGCGGCGGCGGCGGGGGCGTCCCCCGCGCGGGCGTCGACGCCACGCCCCCCACGTCCCCACGCCCCCACCTTCCCGGCGGCGGCGGCGGCGGCCAGCGCACTGGCAGCTGACTTATTTCCCCAGGTTCAACCGCGGCGCACAGCACAGAAGAGGTTGGCGGAGCACGGATAAAACTCGCACAATGCTCACAACGAAAGGTGATGGATATAACACGAGACGTGGCCAAAGTAACAGGTGCGTTGAGGCAGACAGGTACGACAGAAAATGCAAAAGAAACAAAGTTGCGTCAACAATGGAATATGTTGGAGAGGTACTAGTGTCGAGAACATGCCCAGAGCTAAGGAAGACGATGGATGTGGAAAGAACGGCGTCTAGAAGGAAAACGTTAGAAAAAAGATATAAGTGGATAAAAGAAAGGCAGGTCTGGAGTTTCGTCAGAATAATGCTTTTTGGCAACGCAACAACTTCCCTTCATACGATACAGGACATGGTGCGCGTTTTTCCTTTCCGGTGACCTCCACGTGACACTCCCACCTGCTCTACACGCAAGGCGTTATTCAACATGTTCATCCACAAAATGGAGACTAGGGATACACAAGAGAAAGTTGAATTCGGGCAGGAAGTTTTTTTTAGAATGTCATAGTGTATCCTTTCGAATTGTGATTTTTCCAACATAAGTAACACTTATTTGCTTCCTCTCCAAAATAGTTTTCAACACAACTGTAAATCATACCCCAGAGTGACACATCGTGCTGTCGTCGCTATCACTACTTTGAAGTTATCGTGTTAGAGTTCAACAACATGATTTCCTAAAGCCTAACGGTTATTAAAAAAGGTTGCTGCAAATCAAAGAAACTACAAACCATCTAAAAGTGCGTGTTTGAAAGCATAAAGACCCCAACAAAAATGTGAAAGTGCGAGGATACAAAAATTGAGGAGTTACGTCAAGATAGTACACTCAAAGTGAGATGAACCGAAAACAGCATTCAAATAACATTGGAAAAAATAATAACCAGAAAATAAGATACATGGTAAAATATACGGCAATAACATGTTGCAATAGGACTTGTTGATAGCCATGGGAACGACAACGAATCATTATCCTACGTAATAAACAGAAAGATAAATATCTACGTCACGAAGAGCGATATATCGTCTCTAAATATCATATTAACGAGTCGAAAGAAAAACATATTTTTATTGTACGTCGTTGCTATCATGGATATAATAATTCAAATATTTATGAAGTCAATTGTAAACGTGTATTTGGTGACAAAAAAACAAACAAGAAGAGTAGAAGGAGTGAATGAAATAAAGAAAAATAACTAAAATCTAAATGTCATGGAAACTGCCTCACCACGCATACGTAAATTATCACAGCATACGCACTTACTTGTATACTTGTCCAACGTTCGTTCAAATGAACGTGTTCCTGAAAGAAAAAAGATCTCGGTGCTTGGAGCCGATTTGCTTTGTTTTAAAAATGTAACTGTGGCGAAGGTTGGTGAAGAGTAAAAACATACCCATGGGAATCCGATAGAAATCAACCGCAATTCTGTTGAATATTTATGAGCAGAGTCAAAACCAGTGAAAGCATCATAACTTTCAGAATTAGTTCAGAAACGAATCTCTTGTTTAAAAATGACAGAGAGAGAAAGAGAGTCAAATTTCACAATGTGGAGAAGTAACAAAACCGAATAGCGCAAACGAAACCGCTTCATCATCACCGACGATGTAATGCATGAAGAGAAAAATGTCGGTCCCTCGAGGTGCCAGCCTTTTTCCAATTGAGAAAAACAAATGCCACGACACTTTCACTCCCGTGGAGTGGAGCTCGTGCGGCAACGGCAAATAGTGCAAATCGGCCGGCGGGAGCGCTGGAGACGGAGGCTCTTCGTGAGCGCCCACATCCGGCGAGGCGTCGCGTGTGTAGCGGCTCCATCTGGCAGCGCAGGCGCGGCGCCGGCGCCCTCTGCACACCCCCACACCCCCGCCCACACCCCACCGTCCACATATCCCCGTCCACACACACACCCGCCCACACACACACCCGCCCACACACACACCCGCCCACACACACACCCGCCCACACACCCCCACCTCCCCCCCCCCACATACGTGTAGAGTAAGCGGGGCAGAACCAACGCCTGCAATCCCCTGGGGAAAGACTACTATGAGATAGTTTAAATTCTCGATGTGAAAGGTGATAAATTCAGTTGGAAGAAAAGCAATAAGAAACAAGTTAACAATCAGAGACAAAGAAGATCACGTTAATGGATAATAAAAAAACAGTATAATGGAATAAGCTTTAAAAAGGGGTTAAGAGAAGTTTAGTAGAAATACGTAGAGACACAATGCAAATTGCACAACAACACGGTAGACACAAGAAGGAAAAAGGCTCCAATGAGTGAGAGCAAAGAGAGAAGAATTAACGACAGGAAGGGAAAACTGAGTGTAAAAACAAGGAACGTCAGACGAAGGACAGAGAGAGAGAGAGAGAGAGAGAGAGAGAGAGAGAGAGAGAGAAATTTAAAGGGCGGTCAAATCAATAGTGGATGGGGTATGAAAATGAATGAAACTCAAGAAAAAACAGCAAGCGGAATTCGCATTAGGCGGGAGGTGAACGACACGCACCCGAGGGACACCCGGGATGAGGGGGCAGTGGGCGGGGCGGGCGTGGCGTCACGCGGGGGCGCCGAGGGACCGCGCACAGCGGCGCGATACGACGCGATTAGTCCGCAAAACCGGTGACGCGTCCGAAACAGACGCTGCGACATGTCCGGCGCGCGCGCTCCCGCTGCCGATCCCGCCCCCCGGCCCCGCCCCCGGCCCCACCGCCGCCGTCCCCAGCGGCCATCGGCGCGGGCCAGCCCCACCCCCACCGCCGCCCCCTTCAAACGCCGGCCGGAGCCGCTCGCGCCGCGCCGCGCCGCGCCTGTTTTTATTTCCAGTTTCATGTCCCATTGCTTGCCTGCGCGCACCATTAGCGCCGCTGGATGACAAGCGCACGATCGCCCCGCGCGGCAGCGGGCGCTGTGGGGCGGGCGAAGCCAGCAGCGAGCCGCCCATGGGAAGAAAGGAGAAGAGGCCTCAAACACTACATTTTGCGAGAACGCAACGGACACACACGGGAATTCAGACCCAAACCGGAATTAAACGAAATGCGTAAAATAATAATGTAAAATAAATAATAATAATAATAATAATAATAATAATAATAATAATAATAATAATAATAATAATAATAAAAACAATAAAACACAAGGAACTATAATATAAACATTGCTTTAAATGTCAAAGTCACTAAGGAAATTCTTCTTTTCATGTAAGGGAGTAACTTTGCATAGACCAGATGTATGTACGCTCATGAAACTAAATAGCACAATGCACGCGAAAAGACAAACAATATTACAAAGACTCTTCAACGGAAATCAAAATCAATCAAATAAATTTGGAATTCACTCGCATATAAAAGGGATGACAACTATAATGAGACACTCCTGTTAAACATCGGATACATTAAAATTTCGTACGAGTTTTCTTCTAAAATTCTGAACCTGAAAAATCTTAACATGATAGGAGAGAGCAATCCTACACCGTATATTTTCTTCAAATATATATATATATATATATATATATATATATATATATATATATATATATATATATATTATATACTACTAGAATGTATTTTCAATGCCATCAGTTCCATTTACAAATTGAAAAACAAATGAAATTGCGAATATGCTAATATTTATTTTCTGTGAAGAAAACAATTACATTTTCAAAATTGTTATTTTGAATAAAGACAAATTTTAGAGAATATCACGGATGTTCAAAGAAAACTAATTAGTTAATTCAAGCGGATAAATCAATACCCGAAGTGCGCCTACACAGCCATCGGCGTGGCCGTGAGCGCACGTGTTCTAGGAACGCCCCAAGTGGCGAAATGAAGCCGCGCGGAGCCCCAAGCGAGCAATCGGCATCCATGGAGCGCCGCTACATCCGCGCGTCCGCGTTGGCGCAGGATATTGTGCGTCGTCGTCGTCGGTGTTGGGGCGTCCCCCCCCCCACCGCCCTCCTCGCCCCACGAGCCACGAGGGTCCGCTTCGCGTCCGGCCGGCTGGCGAGGGCGGCGCACTCCCCTCGCGAAATATTTCCGCACATTCCCCGGACGTCCCTGCCCCCGCCGCCTCCATCGCCACTTGGGCGGCCGCGCTCGCTTCGTTGTCTGCGACGCCTCCGATCGCGCCATCCGCAACCGCGTGTCGCGTGCCCCCCCCCCCCCCGCGCCCGCCGCCGCCGCCACCGCCACCGCCCCCCTCAGCCGACACGCCCACCAGGCCGCCTCCTCCACCGCCGCCGCGCCCGCCGACCTCGCCGCCAGCGGGAGCTGCAATATCTGGCCGGCCGGGAGCCATCCGTCTCCGGGACGAGGGCCCGCCCGTCCCTCACCCCCGAGCTCGGCCCGGGCCGGGCCGGGCCGGGCCGGGCGCGCGGGAAAGAAAACTTCCACCGGACGAGTCCGAACGTTGGGCCTCGAGGCGATAGCGACGGCGTCGGCGGCAGCGGCGACGGCTCTCGACCGGCGAAAGCATTCTTTTGTACTCGCTACAGCCGAGTAGCTAAAGAAAATGAATCGCCACCGGATACATTTCTTTGGATAGGGCGCGGACTTTTTGCAGCGGGCCTGTAACAACTGCGATAGAAACGCTGTCGCAACGGGGCTCGCCACTGACACTGCTACTCGCCCGATATGCGCTGTGCGCGCCACCGCCAGTGGCGAACCCCGCGATCAATAGCATCATTTCACAATACACGGCCACTAGTTTTTCTTTGTGTTTTTTACGGCTCGCCTCAAGGAAAATGCTGCACATTATTTGCATCAGCATATTCCCATGTAACTTACATAATGAAAGAGACTTCGATACACGAGAGATATCTCTCTTCAGTTTACAATACTCGCTCATTATTTTTTGGTTACCCATTATTTCTATGACAAAGTGTAATTAGCTTCAATATTCTAAACAGCAATTTCTTTGAACAGAAAAAGCAGAATTTGTATTTTAAATTAGTAAATGTTAATTGAAATAAACAGGATATTTTATAAGAGAGACATCTTTATTGCAGTATAATGACACCATCATCCATTGCAAATTACGAAGTAAGCTCTAAATCAGATTAGCATGCTTAACACAGAACACGCGCATTTTACATTAAAGCCTAAATCAAAACATTAAAGAGTGAATACGCAGCGTGCCGAACCTCCTTATTTGCCTGGTTAGGTGAATCGAAAAAGTTCTTATTTTTCGGAAGCGTCGACTCGCAACGAAGCTCGTCCGCAGGGTCTGCAGTCCCTGATCACGGCGCAGCGCAAGGAGGGCGCGACGCCCGCCCCGATGATTTAAACGCAACCCGCCGCGCACCCGGCGATAATTCTCATCTCTATGCAAATCCGCGCACGGCTGACAGCGCACAGCAATGTGATTTAACGGTTCTATTTTAATCCGTTAATTTGATCCACGCGTATGGACGGTAAGTACATCAATTATTGGATAGCAAATAAGATAGCCAGCGGCGTGGAAATTGAAAAGTGCGTTCAAACGCGTTCGATAGCGATGGCCGGCTGGAAAAACGGGAGCCGCGCGCACGGGGCGACCGTTGGCTTTCCTCGCACGGCGCCGGCGTCAACGCCACCCGGCCCGCACGCGCCTCGCCCCCGCGGTGGGCGGTGGGCGGTGGGCGGTTCCCCGGCGCAAAGCGGCGGGCGCCACGTGTGAGCGTGCGAGCGTGCGCGCTCGTCATCCGCCGCGTAACGTCACGCAGCCGAGCAGAGCCGAGCCGAGTTCTTTTGATTATCGCCATTAGTGCAGCGACCGCGAGCGATGGAGCAGGGCGAGCGCCCACAAGGGCGATGGGCGCCGCGACAGGCGCTGCGGTGATCACGTCCGCGTATTCGCCTCCCTTTCGTTCGTTATTACGTTGGTCTTTTGCCCTCGTCCTCACTTGGCTCTTCGCCTCCCGCACTCGATCCCCAGCGCATTCTTCTCTAACTGTTTCATATTGGACATTCTTTCCGTGTTTTCTTTCCCATCTTTTACTTTTCATTTTTCCCCCTTTTTTATTTCTGATTATATATTAGTTCTTTTACTTTATTGCCTCTCGTTCTCCGTTAAGGCAACCATTTCTATTTGGTATTTTCATTTCTTTCATTTAACTTTCCCTATTACTTTACTTCCGATTTATTATACCGGTATTTTTCTTTTCTGTTGTTACACTTCACTTCCTCAGCACGCTCTTGATCTTCTCTGGATTGTCATGCGCAAGTGCAGCATCCTGCGTCACCCCAATAACACGTCCTCTAACGGCTCGCAACACCTCTCCCTTCAGGAACGTCCGCCCTCTCGAGCTAATCTCATCCATTCCGTATCTCTGGCGGTCGCTGTTCAATCACCGCTTCGCCCGACTGTCTCAATGCGACGCGCGGTCTCCACCTCGTCGAATTAATCCCCGTTGTCCGTAGCATTCTCACTCTCGGCGTCCGCTCGCCCTGACCTACGCGTCGACTCAATTACACGCCGCGATTTGCCGTCCTCATTCCATTAGCCGACAATTGCATTTGAGGACTTGCGTAAACGACCCCCCCCCCCGGTAGGCTTCCTCCTATCCTTTCCGTCGCTGTGAACATGGGAGGCGCCACCTGCAACAAGTTGAGGGCGGCGCCACGACTCCACAGCGAGAGAACGATACAACGCGAAAAAAAAGGAAAGCAGCAACCGACTGTCGACCAATAGCGACTCCTCTCGGAAACAATGAAATCGCTTCTCCCCACTCGCAAAGTACTAAATCTGATAAACTAACTGTTTATGAAGCGGGTTTTGTTTGGTCTCGCTGTGAGAAGAGAAAAAATGTAATTATCATTATCACGGGAACCCTCCTCTAGAAATACGTTTCTGTGAGACGAGATTGGAGGGGAGCGTAATGAACGCATTCTTCCTAAAAGCACGATTCCATTGTTGTGGCTGCGCTGAGGTGGACAGAAGAGATGACCGAGCCGACGAAACCCTTTAATGTAATGAATTTGTTAACTAATTAATTAGCTTCACGAAAATGAATTGAGTTCTAGATGGTACATATAATAACATCAACACAGAACAGACACAACGAGAGAAAACGAGGATTACTATTTACAACGCTGCACTACAGTACAGAGCGCTCCCACTAATCCGATCCCTTTTCTACCCGCAATTCCCTTAAGTAAAAGATCAAACAGCACATAATTACGAAATAGATAATAACTTCCACCACCAACTGCAAATTAAACCCCGCAACAGGTACCGTCCCCGCAACGCGTGTAAAGAGCCTGTTGCCGGCCTGTTGTGCTCCCTCTCACCTGGGAGAAAAAAGGCCAACCGCCGTTAATCGCGGGGGCGCACGAGGGCCCTCGGCCGCCGGGGCCCCGCGCCCGACACCACTCCTGGACAAGCGCACAAGCACCTGTTTCGTTTCGTATCCTCAAGTGTAATCCAACCTCTCAAAACTAGCGGCCGGCGGCGCGGTCACAGCCATTTCATCTCACGAGCGCTACATAATTACCTTGCTCTATGGGAAACGAAGCAATTCCAAATAAGCCAACAGCCCTTGGCCGGGCGCCTTCGCTGTACACGCCCGGCGCAGGTCGAGAGGCACTACGCACACGGGGAAGCGTCACTCAGAGATGCTCGTCTCAGCTCCGAAGAGTACCTATTGCAATTCCAGAGCCGAAAATTCGCCTACGCAAGGGCGTCTTTCGCGAGGAGTCTTCCCGGAATTCAATTCCATCCGACGCGACGCTGGAAAACCCTCCCCTCTTCCTGGAAATTAAATGTACGTCGACCATGTGAGAGGTCCATTGGCATCACGTCAGAGCTCTGATGGCAGAACAACTTCAAAGCCAATTGTAGACACTTCAATACATCAAGACAATAGGAATGTAAATATTTAATGGTAAGAAGCGTGTTTAGAAAAGCATGCAATACAGACTTGCAGAGTTAGCAATACGTGTGTTTTAATTTGTAACTATAGCAGTAAACGTGTATTGGAAAGAAGAAATGCCTTTTAATATAAAACCATTCACAAAGAAGTAAGAATGAAAAAAATCGATTCAAAGTCAATGGCTCACACTAAACATTGAACGCGAACTGAACGGTCTATAAGACAATCAAACATACACGAAAGAGCACACGCGGTATTCAGAATCAAATGAGAGAGTGTGAGACGCGAGGGAGGCCAGAGATGGGGCGCGCGAGAGGCAGCGGGGCCAAAGCCGGCTTTAGCCGGGGCAGCGAGCTTTGCGGAACGGAACGCCTGCCCGGCAGCGGCGAGATAACGCAGGCAGCGAGCGGGCTCACTTCCAGGCGCCGCGCCGCCGCCGCCGCCACCTTGCCTGCACCCGGAATCCGCCAAACCGAGGAATCCTTCTTTTTAAGAGCGACGGCCCGGAGGAAGGTGTTCGGAGGTGGCGCAGCCACGCGGAGAAGGCGACGGGAGCGAAGAGCTAAGTAGGAAGACGCTGCGGTGCGGTGTGCTTCGCTGGCGAAAGCCTTTATCACTTACATTCGAGAACGAGCACAAAATTAACTGCGGGAGCAGGCCACTCATCAAAGCCACAGGTTCGCCAGTCTCGGTGCGTAATGCCTAAGAAACGTTGAGCACTACGGCGAATGAGTGCAGTAACAGAGACATGGTACTCGGGCACGAAAAACGTTCCCTACAACGAATAAGTCCTTTTCTGAGAGTGAATGCCATTCGTGTTTTTTACGCAAAAAAGTACAAAATTTAACATGGAGAACATAGATTATTAAAAAGTATAGAAAAATTCAGGAAAATAGGACACATCACTGCACAAACATTTCTCCAATTTAAAACGCGATTGAAACTACAATGTATCAACACATAATACTGCAATAGTGCTAAAAACAGATAAAACAAAAAGAATGGTTATTAGAAGCATTAAGCAAAACGCTTCATTATAGATCATTTTAAAGTTCTAGAAGGTATTTATACCACGACAAACATATGAGAAAATAAATTATATAGTGTAAGTGAAAGAACTTCAGAAATAATATTGTACTACATTTTCGGGAGCATTAATAGCCCTAACAAAATCCTTTATGATTCAAAATGATCCTTTATGATTTACGCAATTTAATCTATTCTGGATTTTAGATACAAGACTTTTTAATCGCACAGTACCTTTATGTAATTCAATCAAAGTACTTTAAACGCTTCTCCACAAATGCTAGAAAAGAAATTTACTTTCCAAAACTTCGTAGCGGGATTTAAGCGATGTTTCACTTCTCTCTCGCGGAGAAGCAAAAGCCGCCGCCAGGCGCGTTGCACTCACCCAACGCCCACTCGCGCTGCAGACGCACTCAGAACGTCCCGCGTACAACTGCGGCGAACTCTCCGCACTCACCTGAAACAAAGAACACAAGCGTAAGGCGCGGCTCCAAGCACAGCCATGCACTCCCGGAGGGCGCGCCGGGAGGGCGACTCCCGCGCTTAATAAAAACAGAGCAAACTTCGCGAAAATGTCAATTTATTAAGACACAAGAGGCAACGCAGGTCTCCGCACGCACCAACTTGCCGAGCGGAGGACGAAAAGCAGAGAGGAGAGAGAGAGAGAGTGGATGGGACGGAGGGAAAGGGCAGGTTAAGCAGACGAGAATGGCGACAGAACGAGGAGGTCGCGCTCAAAAAGAGCCGCGATACACGGAAATAACACGCCGCTGCACCCCTCGCTACGCCCCCCCCCTCACGTTTCTACGCCTCACGGAGTGTGCTTGGCCAAGCGGACCTCCCTGCTACCCCGGGGTGGCGGCGTGGAGGGGTTAGAAGCTGCACAAAAAAGCCGCGATATGAACTCGGGCGCTCAATGAAGCGTAACTCGCTTAGCAAGTTTTGCCTGGCGCAGCGGGGCGCGGAGCGAGGGGGCGGGGCGGGGCGCGACGAGAAAGCGACGGAGCACGCCGCCGCCAGAAGCGGCACCGTCGCCCCGTGCTAATCGTAGGCAGAATTTTAATTTGTTTCAATTGCGTTCATCCGAGCGCGCACATACCGGCGGGTCCAAACGGGGTGAAGGGCAATGGAAAAAGAAAGCATGTTTCGCTACAAACAGGGGTGGGACAGAGTGAGATAGAAGGAAAATACGTAAGACTGGAAACAGTGAAAGGAGATTGATAAAACTGAAAAATCGAAAATTAAAATTTTGAAGACAAGAAATGTGAAAGGTAGATGGAAAAATTGAAAAGAAGCTGAGAAGAGAGAAAAAATAGGCATTAGAAAAATCATGAATGACAAAAAAATAAATAAGATACAGGTCCAGAACACTGGATAGTGTTGGGCGATGAAGGACCATGTGAAGACCAATAATTGATCGAGGAAAAGTGAAACGTGGAACAATATGGCAATGAAGTAGATACATCACGAAAATGAAAACGACCAGCCGCGTACTAACCACTTCGGGCCGAGAGAATTTAATATGGTGTAATTAAATATGATTGAATATTACTCACCTGCATTGGGAAAGAGTGAACACAAGGCTGTGAGAGGTTGCGAGAGAGCGAGGGAAGCCAAAGCGCCCGTACAAGAGCGGCGGAGAGCAAGGCGAGACGAGACGCGACGGCCGGGCGGCGCGGGGAGCGCGGGGGGCGCGGTCACGGTGCGGAGCGGGGCCGCCCCCGTGTTTTGCGGGCCGGCGCGCGGCGGCGCTGCCTGCCGTTGACAGTAATTAAAATAAGGGGCGGAGAGCGCGCGTGCGGCGGGGGGGAGTGAGAGAACGCGGAGTAGGGAGGAGGCGCGAGGACACGAGGGGGGGGGGCGAAGGAAGGGGGGGTGCGGGCGCGAGCAGGCGTCCCTTCAAGGCACATCAAGCCCGCGCCGCCTTGTGTTGCACAAAGACAAGTCGCGGCGCGCAAAAACATTAATTAAGCGTTCTTGTCTCCGTTCCGTCAAGCGCACGGCTGCAGCGGCGTTGCGAAGGGTCGGGTGGCAAAGGGGTGCGGGGAGAAAGGGCGCGTACATGGGAACGGGTGGCGGTGGGGAATAGTGAGAGCAAAGACGCGACCGAAGGTACAAGGGCGGGTGACGGTCGGGGAGGCGTCTGAAGCACGAGCGGCACCCATGGAGGGGAAACGGCCGTAGGAGACGAATGCAACACTCCAACCACTCAGGAGAACACAATATGTAACGAGGCAAAAAGTAAGTGATCATCAACAACAAAGAAATACCGGAAACAGCTATAATAAAAAAGAAAGGCAATTGTGTTGTAAAAAGAATGTATGTCAGCTCATGAAACTACAGTGATCTCGGACGGCTAGCCACAGCAATGTATTATGACGCAAGCGTAAGTATAGCAATTTCGATATCCTAAAACCGCAATATTTCAGTACTCACCATCATTCATGTTTTCTACTGAATAAGTTATACATCTTTAAGGAAATGTATTGTGAACGACGACAAAAATAAGTCTACATTTATGGCTACTCACGATGTGCTTTTTGTCTTCAAAATCTCCCAAACATTAATCTTAAAGAATGTTAAAGTATTCAATGTCTATAAGTGCTTACATAAATCCCTTCAACTTAATAAATGCGAGTTAAAAAATTCAGGACCAAAAATAGGCGATAACCAAGCAATGTTGGTGATTATACCTTGTAAATTGTGCTAATACTTCAAATATCATTATAATGAAAGAAGAAAAATAATCCGAAACTGAAAAATAAATATTATCCCTATCTATTAAAATAAGGGTGTTCTTGGTAAATTCTCGTTCTACTGTAGCTGCAAAGAGTTCCTTAGGAAAAGCAAAGCGCCTGAAAAGTTTTCAGAATACCAAATAGTAGCAGTCCTTAATTATTCATACCGAAATTTGAATAAGAAACGTCTTGAGAGAATCTGCTCCATTTCTCTGAATGAAGATTTTAGCCCCTGTAAAACAAGAGAAACCGCGCGTAGAATGAAAAGTGACGAACGTCTTCGAAAAAAGAAGATGCTCGCTCACAGACAGAATTTACTCTTACCCCTAATTGTTATGATAGAAAATTTCTTCGGTTGAATTCATTCACCTTCCTGAATGGTGAATAAAAGTATGGAATGATACATTTCATTTCCTTAATGATTTTCATTGTTTATGATACAAAGGCACAATAATTCGACAAGTTTGTTGAAATATAACGATTTTTCGAAATCTACTAAATGTTCAAAATTGCTTTATACAAAGAAATTCTGAGCATGAACTCAATTATCATCATCATTATCATCTATATTATCATCACTATACTACATTACACAACTCAAAACTACCCTATTCCTTGGATACCTTGTGTGCGTCAGAATGACATATATCCCTCTGAATTATTTGGGAGTGTTGACTGGTGTTTTACTAATTAATGTATAGTACTTGCATAGAAAATGGAACTCCAGAAATGTTAATAATTTCAAAGGCGCGAGCATTCACGCTTAAAATAAATTTATTATTTTCACACATATTACCAGGCCAACATGATGTATCGAGTATCTCACGGCCTGACCGCAAAGTGAGTAAAATGTTTGCACGGGTTCAGCAGGTAAAAATTTAAAGAACAAGCTATTTGTAAAGCAATCGAGTATGAAAACAAAGCTGAGTTTGAAATATCAACAGGTAATATTTCTGCATATTTTTGATCTATTGAGAAACAATTTTAGTCCAACTTTAATAACAAGAAAGCAATACAAGTTGCATTTCGCCGAGAGCAAATAGAAGCACAGAACAAAATTCAACTGAAGTCAGAGATAAGATAGAACCGAAACAAAAAGTTGATGTACGAAAAGAAGATTATTATTTTCCACAAGTTAATTTTAAACAAACTTGTTAAGACCTTACATCGCAAATGGATGATGAGAAAATGGCGAAACATCAGCGAGGAGAGTGAACAAAACGTCAAAATGAAAACGCATTTTAGCTCAACATTAAGCAGCTGCACAAATTAGGGGACGGCCCGCCAAGAGTGCGTGCTGACTGCAGGAGATCCGGAGGTGGAACCGGACGGTCCCCGGTCAAGCACGCCGAAGTGTCACATGGTCACAGCGACGCGCGAGGTCCGGCAGGCAGGCAGGCAGGGCGCGGCGCTCAGAGCGCGCGTCCGCATTCCGCGCGCTAAAGGGACCGGAATCGAACACCGGTCTCCAGCACGCGACGCTGCACCCGGAAGTGACTCCGGCACCGGCAGGCGGTCGGGTCCCGCACCCCCATTGTGTCGCCGATTGCTGCAGCGTCACCAACGGCAGCTTCGTGGCCAGGGAGCTCCACACAACCCTGTGGTGTCATCCAACGTCGTGCCACCTTGTTAATTCCAGCAAGGGCCTTTTGGCGTCGCAATTAACATCAAAGAGCCCGACGCGTGCGGCCCTATGCCACCGGTTGGCGAACGTCTAGTTGCGATCACTACACGCGCTGGGACAGATTTACCCATGCCTGACCCGACCCCAATAGCTAAGCGATTGCAGATAAAAGGTCGCTTCTAGAACGCGCAGCGGTCGCAGAGCAGACAGAAACTGAGCACAGCCTAACAGATGCACAAGCAAAAACAAAAGTTACGTGCGACCTACTTTATCCACGCCCTAGTGGTAATTAATAAATACGATACGCCACTCCCTTTATATACATCGAAATTGAATAATTTAACCTCAAATAGAAGCACAGAATTGTTTATACTCTAATAAGAGAATAAGGCACGCATTATTTCCATCACAGCCTTATAGGTATGACACTTGCATTTTACTCTTCATAAAACAATGCAGTGTTCTCTAAAAGTTGGACGATATATCATTAATTTCGTTATATAATTAAGTTCATCAATATCTACTAACACGGCATTCATTCGCTGTACATTCACCAAGAAAATATCTTGAACAAATCCAACCCTTGGTACGCTGGTTCGCTCATATTATACACAATATCTATTCAAGACAATTTGCTGCGTGTAGCCTTTGGGTTACGGTCATGTTTGTTCGCCGCCGCTAATGGGTGCACTCGAGCAGAATTCCTTGAGTAGCGATGGGAGAGGGTTGGAGGCGGACGGCTTTTACGTGGCGCGAACAAAGGAGAAGAAAGACGGCGACCGTAGAATAATACGTTCCCAGCGCACATACGCCCCGGCCTGGATACCGCCAACGTGCTACCAGCAATCGTGCTACCAGTGCCGACCTAGGTGGGATGGAAAATTGCCAGAACCAGAAAAGCGGATAATGCAGAAGACAATGGCAAACCGCATGAAACCACAGCTCTCACGCGGATGCTGACCACCGCATGCAGGCGGCGACCTAAGAAGAACTGCAAGCAGTTCGGCGGAGAACCTTTTTCAGTCCTATTCCTTATAGAACGAGAACTCTGTAGCTACTTTCAAATTAAAAATGGTGATGGGAAAACCGATGGTTTAGATTTAATGCCACAATAACAAGGCAAAACAGTTAAGCCTAGCAGGGTATTGGAATCCGGGACCATTGGCTTCGAGTACACTACAAATGTGTCATGCATGAAACTGCCTAGGTGAACGCAGAATCTCATATCTATGTTAATCAATTTTAAATCTAATACCCATGTTAATCTTAAATAGTATCTAGAAGTTGCTCATCTTAAGTAGTATCTATAAGCGCTCTCAGTATACGCACGCAGTTAAAGTTGAAAACAATAAGCAATGCAAAGGAGAAATTCTCAGTGCCTATGCCCACTCTTCATGTAAAACGCACCTCACTCAAAACGAGGATTTTTCCGCGCACGTCTAAATGTACGCACTGCACGGCCACCCTCGTAAACCCTCCTTACAGTCGCTGCGCAAAGCGAGCGAAGGGAAAAGAAGTGGGGTACGGAGCGCGGAAATACGAGCGACAGCCTGATTTCTTTCTTCATCATTTGCTTCTTTTTTCTTTCCAAATTGATTACAGAAACTTAAAATAAATTGAGCGCTTAAGTTACGAAGTTCTATTTTTACTACCACTCGACGAGGAAAAGATTAACTGAGAAGTGAAATATTCGAGAGGACTGCGCAGAGGAAAGGCTCACCGCCATAAAAAAATTAATAAAGGGGATGGTAAAGAAATACAGAATGATCAATTGAGATGGCTAATTCAACTTCTAGACAAAATTTTAAATTTGACGAACGATAGTTTCTCGTGCTAGCACAGTGTCAAATAATACAAGCAATGAAGTAAAATAAAATTATATGATGAAGCTTTTTTTATAAAAGCACAGTACTAGCAATTATTTAATGGAAATTAAAGGAAGCACAAAGAAAGAACAGAGACATGAACAGGCGTTGTTACGTATTTTGATTTCATAAAACACATCTTGTCTGCTTATAAAAAACGAAACATTTATTTTCACCCACTGCATAAATAAATAATGGAAGATGCACGAAGCCAATGAACAGAGTCATCGAACATCTCCTTTACCTCCTCCCACCAGTATCACCACGCAAAAAAATGAACACGGCACGATACTGGAACATTCACCTTGGTCGCCCAAAACCCAATCTCCTCCGCGCAATTCCCGAAAAACCACGGACGACATATTCTCGAGCCGGGCGGGAATCTTGGAGGGATCGTCGCATACACACACACACACGCACACACACGCACACTTCGGAATTCAGAACGTCGGGGCATCCTCCCGAGTGGAGTTCTTCCGGCTGCTGTATAGAAATTCCATCGTATGCCTCGTATAGAAATTCCATTCTCCGCCGGCGCTTCCGCCCCACAGATACGGCGAGCGCATGCCCCCCCCCCCTCCCTCATTCCCTCCCGCTCCGTCTCCGCCCGGCACGGCGCCGGGGTTCGACCCAGCCTCGCCGGGTGGCGTAGGCACCTGTCCCACAAGGCGACGCCGCGCCGCGCCGCGCCGCGCCGCGCCGCGGTCCCGAAGCCGGAGCTTCCGGCGAAGCGGGGGCGACGCGGAGGAGGAAGAGGGAGAGGGAGAGAGGAGGAGAGAAGGGCAGGTGGATCGCGGCGGGGGATGAACGGCGGGAAGCCAGGCGCTGCGGAGGCGGCCGCGGAAGGAAGCATCCCCACGATAAATCGCTGCGACGACGGGGGCGGCGGCTTCCCCCCCGCTCCCGCGCGTGGAGGGCGGGAAGGGGAGGATGCGGGGGCAGGGGCGCGTGGGGGCGACGAGGGGCTGCTGAGCCGCTACAAATCGCACATGATCTGCCGCGATGGAAGATCAATGGCGGAGCCAGCACAAAGGTACGCCAGCACAAAGCGGCCAACGCCTCGTCCCCGTCCCTGCCCCCGCCCCCTCGCCGAGCCTCTGCCACCCCCACGGGGCCCGGATTCCTCGCTCCCTCGACCCCTGGTGCCGTACCATGCCGCCCGGCGTTCATCCCTCATTGTACCACAGCACTAGTGCCGGGAAATTTTACGACTCTTCAGAGCGTTCCTTTGTCGACCCACGCGGATTTTTCGGGTCCCGCGGGAGCGAGGCCTTCATTTTGATAAATCACCGAGAATCATCAGGGCAAACTAGATCCGATGGAAATTTGCGACGCTGCAATGAAGGCGCTATTAAAGGGATACTCTCGAACAATGTTTTAACCACTGCAGAACAATGATATCTAGTACTGATTTTATACATCTCACTTCATAATTGTTACTATTAATCTTCGAACCTCAGTGAACTTTTGTACACCCTTGCGCAAAAGTGCACGCATATTCAAGGATTATAGTACCATCATTTTCAGAAATGAAACCAGGCCTACAAGATAATTAGTCGATGAGGCGACTGCCGTCCCTCAGTGGATAAACAAATGTAGCTATGGGGAGGGATTGATTACACAGATGCTGGAACCATGCCTTCGAAACTTCGAACTAGTTCAAAAATCAACATCAACCATTATCACTCTGATACGGCCTTCCGCGATTTGTTTTCATTCTCTTCACTATCACGGCCGGGAGCAACGGCTGTTGCAGTGATGTCGCTGTCTCTCTGGACAAGGCCATGTTGTGCTGCAATCGGAAAGTTATCTATGTGGGGCGGAACGCAAAAGTGTGTCATTGGCTCGCTTCTGCTACGGTTCTCGTACAATGTACTCGTTGGGAGCACGGACATGGCCAAAGCAAAGGTCAGAAGGGGTCGAGGTCGACAACTCGTAGGACGCAACCGCACTCGGCCGATAAAAAAGCTCATCAGCAGGAATCTGCCATTCAAATCAGAGCTACAACCAGTAACCCCCACGTTGGCGAAGCAGTTTCAAAAAAATATATAAATGGAGGGGAGACTCGGCTACGTCATTAAAAGGAAGATATAACTGTAAAAAACACAGGAAGCACTTCTCACCTGCTACTAATGAAACGAAATTAATACGGTTATGATATAATTGATCGACTTTTAACGATGAATATTATTCATAACAGATCAGCACTCACAGGATGTCCCCGATGCAGACAGGTGGTGCATGGAGAGGAGGAAGAGCAAAAAAAAGGATTGGAGAGAGTGAAAGGGGGGGGGGGTAGGCAAGAGTCACGGGGGAATGGAACGAAGGGACGGGCAAATCTCGACGAGTCGACGGTAAAGTGGATGATAAAACACACGGTAACACTGTTATTCTGCGCGTCAGATCGGATTAACGCACTAATGGAAAGCACTCAACATGCAGAGCTGCACAACTTGTGCGCCTGGGCGAGCTAAGCGAATTTATTTCATCGCGTTCGGAAGGTCTCGAGGGCAACTCAACGATACATTCTGGCCGTGACGAATCTAAAATATGTTCGACAGGTGAGATACTACTATGAAAAAGTACTGTTACTCTGAGTGGGTTTTTTCGGTATACGTACGTTCATTGCAAAAAATTCTCGTAATTAATTTTCATTTTCCGTTGCATCTCCAAATTTTGATATTATTTTTTCTTTCCCCATTGCTTTCCCCATCCCCATTCCTTATTAACTTCAAAGATTCTAAATTTTAGTGATTCCCCATATTTCGTTAGAGAGTTTAAAGCAATTTAATATTTTCTCAAACATTAATTCTCTAAACAAAAAATAAAGTCGTGAAAAAAATAATTAGTACAAAAATATTTCAAACTGATATTATCGGATACATTAAGTTACTTTGACAAAAGTCCAAATTTACAACTTTATTTTAAAATATTTCAATTCTTCTAAACAAAAAGTCTTTTCAGTCTGAAAATTAACAAAATGAATCCCTAAAAATAAATTATTTTTCTTTCTATTACTACATACATATCTCTGCAATTATTGTTCAGAAAAGACGAACAATTTTAAATCAAATATTTTTGCTACGTGTTGCATTATGAAAATGCTATATTACTTTCATTCTCGCACCTACATTCAATAAACGCGAAGCCTTTTTGAATCGCTTTATGTGCCGCTGAACCCGTGTTAACGTCATGCACGGTTAACTACTAATCACGTCGCACGGCCCATGAGTCAACTAGCCCTCCAATCAGTCGGCGTAATACGGCGAACTGGTTTATTAAAGGTATTCGACCAAATTTTGCGGAGACAATTTGATTCGGTACAATATTTGCGGATTAGAATCCTCATTTCCCATAAAGGACCCAAATCAAATTGACGTGCGCTGCATTTAATATTCGACAATGAAAAATTTCCATAAACAGAGGCTGAAAGTTAAGCGATTTATATACATCCTCTATATATGATCCTCCCAGCAAGCATTATCAATTATTGTCATGTTATCAATAGGCAAGAAATAATATGAATAATGAATCTGATAAAGAAAAGTTCTCAAAACTTGAACTTTTCTTTAAATATCCCAGTTCTTCTAGTAATGTAACATAATCAATGAAGTTGCGAGTATTTGCTAACTCAAGTCCGATGCAATTCATCACGAAACCTGTCCAGTTCAGAGTTTCTTAAAGAAACACGTGTTCCGAGGAACATTAAATTTAAGTAACAAATGCCTTCATTCACACTCGCGGGATTGTTCATCAACAGGAGTCACGTTACCCACTTCGTAGGCGAATCAGATGATTCAGAATCAAGTGCTGGTAAAGTATCAATGAAGAGCCACAAAAAATGTTTACAGGAGAGTTAAGATCTTACAGATTCGCCAAGAACAGGGACAGTAAAGAGTGTCATCTGTTGGCAAGAGTGTCCCATTTGTGGCACGCCCCATGAACACATTAGAGTATGTGGTTTTTCCCCCTTACAACACCCACTGTGCACGTAGTGAGCATCACTTTTCGGGAATGTCCTTTATAAAATAAACAGTAATAAATCGACCTAGTGGGACAGCTTGCAAATTACTGCAGAAATGTAATTAGTCTAACATTTATTCGGGCCAGTAATATTCAGAAAAAATCTGTAAATTAATATTTCTTTAATTATAATTGTTTGTTTTAGCGAATGGAATACGTCTGAGGGATTTCGACTAGAAGGGATGCCAACGTGTTCGAATTAAGTTTCTCTCTCTTACTAAAATAAGTTTGCAGTCCCTAACTCCCAGTCCCACAAACGTCTCATTATTTTATAAACAACCAATTACTACTTGTCATCCACATTAATTTACGCATGAAGACACACTTGTAGAAGAAGCATATTCTCAAGAAAATTAAATTTATCGCCATGTCCTCCACACTCTAGCCGGAGAAAGGCGCTAAAACAACTCACGAGACGGAACAGGATATACGAAGCTGTCTGGGCTTCAATATCCGGCACTCTCCATCAAATTACAGCGCCCGCGCCGGATATTCGCCTCCCGCTGGTCTCTGATGGAACGGGGCGGCAAGAAGGAAGCCAGCAAGGAGAGAATAAAGGGCGGCCTAGAACGCCACGGCAGGGCGCGAAAGCCAATAGACTCCCTGCCATTCAAAATTCGTTGATTGCAGTTTGTGAGTTTCTAATTTCGCCGAGAACTTCAAATCTCCACTCAAATAAATCGAAGTTTTATTAATACAATACTCCCAAAAAGATCCAAATATAAGTAAACGTCATATAAACACGATATTTTCAAAAGTTATTTCTCACATTACGAACCATACAGAAAATACACGAGTAGTAATAGATCAATACCACTGAAATCCCTCGTATATGTTCAAATGATAAATATTTCAGATATGAAGAAAAGTTTCAAAATTTAATGGAATTGCAAAATACGTCGAGAGCAAAGATTATTTCACCTCCGAAACATCGTCGGATTATGCGAAAAGCACATGAAAAATGAGCCATATAGTTTTAAAACTACTTTGTTTGTATTACCACTATTAAATTTATTTTTCTACAATGCTGAAAGATTTTCAAAAACAGAAACAGTTACAGTTTAAAAAAATGAATATCTTGTATTACAAGAAGAGTATCGAAATGAACCATTAAAAGGTTTTCAGCTAGTATACTTGTCGAATGTTTGAATAAGCACGAAATAATTTAATTTTGACTATAACATTTTTGCGACCCAATTACAAAAGTAAATAAAGAATTGTCAAATGCATTAAAATACTTTTCACTTGTATTTACTACCATCTCAAACTGAAGAATGAACAACTTATTTTGTTGAATTGAGGCGAAGTTCATATTCGTTGTTTTTTATTAGAAACCGTTTTGACTGTTATTTAAATACAATTATCAAAAAGAATTTAATGAAAGTAATTTAAAAGGACAAGCTCCACTTTTAAAAGTCATACGAAATAACAATGCACGGGTTTTAGAAGTCAGTGTATCTTCAAGAGGCTGTAGATGTACGCACGTAAAATAATACAAAAGTGAGTGTGTCAGGTGCACCAGAAATCGGGAAAAGAAATCAATAACAAAAATTAAACCACAAAGTCTCTGGGAACAATATTTGAAACAAATATAAAACATTATGCAAACAGTCACTTTGTAAAAATGAGAAGCATTTATATAAATTGTGACCGAATAACAAAAAAATCATTAATTATGGAAAAAATACTCCGAAATTAATAATTTCAATTCCATGCTAGATGTTTACACAATTCGCATTTCTAATTATGCGTACCGCTAATAACAGATCAACGATAAATATTATTTCATGAATCGAATAATGATATGAAATACTACACCGCAACATTTAAGTAAACACATCCATCCCTATTATTTCAAACTTTTTAAGCAAACAATCAACACGTTTGTTACGTATGTGACCCTACGCAAATCAAGTACTCTCCATTCCAACTCATGTACGATATATTCGGTGCCATCACCTAATTCATTAGATTTAAGTGAAAATAACAAAATCAGAAAGTATTTTAAGGTTGGTCACCATACCTTAAAGGATGGTGATCTCAATCGACATGAAAACAATGCGTTTTGAGACTCTGTTTTGGTTAAGAACAACAGCGCAATACGACTTTAGCCAAACGAGTTTCGAAATCCGTAACCCTCGCCGTGTAGCGAAATCAACCGAAGAGGTGCTTGGGGTAACAAAGTGGAAAAAGCGAACCGTCGCGCGGAGCGAATGCAGTGGGAGGGCCGAGCGCGCTGCGTGAATGCGTGAGTGCGAGCCGCCGGATGCGCGCGGGGGAGGAGCGACCAGGACCGCGCGCCAACATAATCCCGCAGGACGCAATGAAGCCGCTCATTACATTAATTCCCCTGTAGCAGTCTTTGTTACCGCGCTCATCAAACGCCGCGTGCAAACGGCCGCCAAACAGGGATCAAATTGCAGCTGCAAATTTTTACGACCCGGCATGATGACAGCGGGGCGCGAAAGCGGGAACACTGGGGGAGGAGGAGGACGAGGAGGAAGGGCCGGGAGGTGGAGGGAGGGGGCGTCGGTGGCGCAGTGCGGAGACAATCGCCCTGGGGGCAGGGACGGGATGTGAGAGGTGAAACGTTTGCGAAAAAAACCTCATGCACACACGAGAAAAGCAGAGAGAAAAACGGTAGTGTCCACATAAATAGAGACAATAAGCCGAAGTAGAAGTGAGTACCATGCAATTTGGATTGATTGATTAGTGATTCCTGGAGCGTCAACTGCCAAGGTCGTTATTCCCGTAAGGGTAGTCCATGTTTACTCATCGTGAGGTGGCGGTGGTGATCATTCCCCGCTGGATGGTGAGTTCCGGCGGCGACCTACCTGACGGCTAGCGGAGTTTTCCTCAACCAGGTATCGCCCGCCAACGGTTCACCGTCCCAGCCGGCTCGCTCGAAGCTCCCGACCGGTCTCGCGGCATTTGTGGTAGTGTAGTGCTTGTAAGTGTGCGTGTATTACGGAGTCAGGGTAGGACAAGGAAAAAGAAGGAAAGAACGTAAGCGGTCCGTGCTCCATTTTTTAGGGTACTCCTCTGGCATTCGCCTGGCGTTGATCGGAGAAACCTAAAACTAAAACCGAAAACCGAAAACTACCGATCAGAGCAGCCCGCCGCAAGAATTCTCCGCCAGATAGCCACTGAATTCGACCTGGCAACTTATCTAGGTCAAATCTATCCATCTAGTGTCGAAAGTCTTAAGGGCCCTCCACAATAGCCCGGGAACGGGAACGGGAACGCGAAGGGAAGGACGGGAACGGGAACGCGAGGTACATGCGCTTCACAATTAACGTCAACGGGAAGACGAACAGCGCTATAAACTTGCTGCGGCAAAAAAAAGAACTTCAACAGTTGCCAAAACCAAAGAACGTCTATAGCTACGCTACTCTGCTCACTCTTTGATTTGCCATTAGCTTGTGTTCGCCTGTATTGTGTTGGTCCTGGTTTTGGTTGCGTGCTGCCCGTTCCGTTTGTTTCTGTTTTCGTGGTGTTTTCCCATATTATTTTTCATTCCTTTTCATTCTTTCGCCTTTCCCTCGTTTTTCTCGCCTATTTATCACATCTTTTTTCCGTTTATTTTCATAACCCGAAATTCTTTTTTAATTCCTCTGCTGTGTGTTCTCTCTCTGTTTTCCACTTTTTTTTATTCATTATTGTTAATTTTGTATTCACTTTTTGTTTTCTGTAGTACAGTTTCTATTTTCTTTTGTGTTTTGTTATTGTTATTTCACGTCGCACTCTATCAGCTGGAAAGCTTCGCCGCCATTTGCTGCACTGTCATTGGTCGAGAGGCTTCGCGTTCCCGGGCTGAGATAAATGTTGACCATCCTTCCCGTTCCCGTTCCCGTCAAGCTTCGCGTTCCCGTCGTGTTGTGTAGGCCTGCCTGAGATGTCCATGTCTTAACTTTCTTTACGTTCCCGTTCGCGTTCGCGTTCCCGTTCCCGGGCTATTGTGAAGCGGCCTTTACCATTGTCGGGACTCGAAACTAGGATCTTCCGGTCATAAGCACTGCAGTTAAATCAGTTGATGCCCTGAGCCACCTTCCCCGGCAAGTACCATGCGAAAAGATAACGAAATGTAGCAATAAGACAAGAAATATATATGAGAGGCAATATACGAAGGTTATTTCGTGAGATAAAGGAGGGGAGGGAGATGATATTGCTTCGACGATTTAGTCGCTCTGGAGGGAACGGAAATCCTTTTCTCTCCACATGGCATGAAAAAAAGAATCACAATGAGGTAGAGCGGAACCTTCCGAAGAGATAGCTAAGGCAGTTAGTCTTCGGGATAATTCTAGGATGAATACATGCAGAAGGATGAATATCATTTTCGTAGTTTTTTCGCCACGCGCCACTCGCCACGCGCCACTCGCCACGCGCCACTCGCCACGCGCCACTCGCCACGCGCCACTCGCCATACGCCACTCGCCATGCGCCACTCGCCACGCCCATCACCCGCTTCTCTCCTTTTCTGCTTGGAATAACATTAGTCCAAATTTCATGTCAGCGGATTGGGAGGGAACCATGCGGTGGTGACACAGAGACGTATTGCGTCCTGCCTAAAGAAAGCTTTTTTTATATTGAATATATCTTCATTATAGCGCACTGCGAACGCGGTGCCGGGCGCAGGAGCGTGACGGCCGCATGGAAGGGGATCTGATCACCAGCGAAGCGCGCGGCGGGGAGTGCGGGTGAGCGGAGCGGCGCGAGTGCGGTGGCCGGGGGCAGCGGGCGTTAGGTCCGCGGGTGCAGAGGGGGAGAGGGGAGAGGTGCCGGGCGCACGGTCCGCTGCGCGCCGCACCCGTCGGCGCTCGTCCCCTGACCGCGTGACGAACCGCGCACAGCCGCGCCGCGCCGTCAACGCCCCCGCCGCGCCGCCCGCCGTGCAGCGCTGGCTGCTCGCCGCTCGCCATTGTTCGGCCACTTAAGCCGCGCGATCGCCGATCGGGCTCCATGACACAGCGCATTCGAAACTCAAATTGTGCAATGCACGCAAATGGCTTGCAGAAGAGCGAGTAATGAGAGTCCGAGTAACACAAATCGGGAAAAAAAATGAAACAGAAAGAATAGATACAGAAATATTATAAAAGGTCATTCACACACACACACACACACACACACACACTATCGTGCAGCTATTTCATTAACTGGGTCCTTTCTTTTAGCTTCCATTACTTCCTTGTTATTTAGTTCCAAGAAACATTTTCATGTTTAATGTCATTAAAAATTTGGACGTTTTAAGAATAAAAAATTCGCAGATTTCCGCTGCTCAATTACATTAATGTTTTCTTCGTACAAAGAATTGCAAGGCGACAAAGTAAAAAAAAACGTTTAATTTAGTTTTTAAATCAAAGCGAAATTTAAATAACTGATATAACAATAAAAAGCTCTGGGTTCTTTATCAATAGCACGAATCTAAATGGAATATTTATCTCCAAACACGTAGGACGTAAAAGAAACTGCAGAGAAAACACCATGTATATATTGTAGACAAATGCATGTCGTGTCAGAGTATTCGAATATACATTGTATGTGTATTAGGCTGCGAGATTGACGATTTCACGGAACGCCCTTTATCTGAAGCACGGAAAGTGAGAAGGGCGCACTTGAATATCGACACGGCGTTGCCAGGATACCGCCCTCGTTGGGAACGCGACAGATATGCGTGTTCATACTAGCGTGCAGAGTATGTGACAACACCGCCGCCACTTCTTCCTGAAATGGCGCCACTCCCCTCCCTCTAACAGTATCTCTCACTTAATCTTTTGTTTTAGATTTCAGAAGCACACTCCTAACTAAAAACCTACTAGTGTCTTGTTGTTTTCTACAACGAATACAGTGATATTTGTTTAATTCAGCTGTATTCGCAGTTACACATATTAACACCAAGCAATTACATGTCTATGATTAATTATAATGCGGTTACTGAAAGGATACTTATGATAACTCAACCATATAGGAATCCTTTTGATGGAATACATCACTGAACAGTATTGAATCCCACGGATACATATGAGCATATTACCGACATATTCTATGATGTTGAAATTGATCTTTAATTGGTTGGAATACACAATATAATTTTACAAAACGTTAATGGAAGATACAGACCGGCGAAAACATTCACATTCAGTCTGACACCACACGAAACCGTTTACGAAATCAGATCGATTTACAGAATATAAACCGTCACAACAGTGAAGAATTCGATCATTCATTACAAAAACAAATATTAGACACAATTGAAATGAAAATTCGATTTCAAAGTTTTACGATTCGCGAACATATGTTCCAGTTGAGATGGTGGGGGCAGTCGAGTTTAAAGAACGGCTTAAAGCGGAATGAAAGTTTACAAAACGGCCTTTCGTTTTAGCAATCGTTCCTAATAGTACTACCGAACTGCCAGATAATTAATGTCAATTGTCGTCTGTTACATAACAATCAATGGTAGCACTTGACTTAATATAAACGTTTATAAATATAAACTTCCATAAACTTAATATAAAGTAACTTCAAATACCAAACTTTGAATTAAAATAGAAAGGCGTCGAAACACGACACTGAACTTAGTACCTCCCGCCCGAGATCAAGTCTCCGCAAAAGCTTTTCTTTTCATTTCGCGGCGTCTGCCTGCCTCCGCCCCCGGGCGAGTGGCGACGACCACCCCACCCGCCACCCATCGATCGCAGCCGTTTGAACGTGGCGGGCGGCGGAGCGCGGCGGCGCCAGTTCGCGCGTCCGCCAAGAGATGGCTCCAGCGACTGCCCCGGCGCCTCCGCGAGCGGCGCTGAGCGGCGCGGCGCGGTCTCGAGCCCCGGACCCCGCCGCCGCGCCGCGCCGCGCCGCGGGCGACGGCACCGCCAGGAAAAACCTCGGCCCTCGTACTACTTCGCGGCGCTTCCTGGTCGCGCCGTGCGGGGTTCGCCGTCGGGCGGGTTTTTGCCAGCCCCGGGGCGGCGAGGGGGCGGGGCGGGGCAAGCGGCCCCATCTGCACGGCGCGGAGGGGGGGGGCGTGCGTGCAGCGCGCGCCCGAGGGGCTTTACGGCGGTGGCGTGCGCCGGACCGAGTAACCGGATGACCCGCGGGCGGAGCGTCCAAGACTCGTCGCGCCGCCGACGGTCCGCCGGGCAGACGGGGCGGGGCGGGGCGGGGCGGGGCGGGGCGGGGCGGGGCGGGGCGGGGCGGGGCGGGGCGGGGCGGGGCGGGGCGGGGCGGGGCGTCAAAGGAAAGCGGGAGAGTCGGCGCGCGCGTGCGATTAAAGGCGACGCCCGGGCCCACCCAAACGGCAAATTAACGATCGCGCGGACGCGACTCAAAGGAAACGAGAATCGAATTTCCCAGCGTTTCTGCGGGTCTAGTTTCGACAGGGCCCCCACAGACACGGACGTATCCGTCGAAAAAGCAATTATGTGAAAAATGTGCAGAAACATTATCAAAAGTGTTTCAATTCAAGGGAAAAGCAAACTATTATACTGATAATACGGATCAAAATACAGTTTGAATATTGGAAGACCGCGTAGAGTATGGCTTTGATCACAAAATGTCGAAAAAAAACACACCTCTTCATGAACATGAATGAGAGGATGTTAGAGTTCACTGAACTCCCCCACCCCACCCCCACCGGAAGGGATTCCCCTGCTATCCTGTTCATGGCAGAAAAATTACAAACTTGTGTGAAGTTGGGTTAGTTCCCGCTGTGTGAACTGAGAGACAATGGATCATGATCTACAATGCAGTTATGCAGGTCGATAACCGATCGAATTTTTCTGTCATGTTTAAAAGTTGGAAACAACACGGTAAAGGTAGTAGCGGGAGCACATGAATTGCCAGGACTACCGAAATCGAAATCTAGGCAAAATAATCGCAGTCACGTACTTTTAATTGTTTTCTTATCAATATGTTTCTTCACATTTTCGTGAGAAAGGGGAGCCGTTACAAGAGCCCGATATATCAACACTTTCAAGCAGCTGCCATACAATTCAGAACATGGTCTTTTAACAATATAGTGCACGTCTACATTCATTTATTACGAAAGTGAGCAGAACCGGCCACTTCTCGCCATACATCGGACACTAAGGGGACGGGCTAAATGTACGGATTAGAGTAATGGCTACATGTATTGGGTGATTGGTTGTAAACACCTTGTATCGTCCACAGAGCTGCCAATGATCTATTGCGTAACTGTGGTTACTTGCATAGACTGTGAGACAAATGCCTCAACATTGACAAAGATTTCTTTTAGGGTGTGCACAATTTTCAGAGTTGCACAGTGACCATTTTCCACAGGCTATACTAGAATGCACACTATAGAAGATTTTTTAGATACCCTTATCAAATTCTAAAATACCAAATACATTTGTAAATGAACACACGGTTGTGACTATCTCATTTTAACCGATTGATTGATTGATTTTTTCGTGTTTCCGGGCGCGTCAACTGCTTCGGTCATTAGTCCCGTTCGTGTAGTGCATGTTTCTTTCTCGGGAGATGGCGGTGATCTTCCCCCGCTGGATGGCGAGATCCGGCGCCGACCTACCGTCGGCTAGTGGGGTTTCCCCTAACCAGGACCCTCCCACCAACGGGGCACCGCCCCAGTCGGGACAAGCTCTAAGCTCCCGACCGGTCTCCCGAAATATGTGGTAGTGTATTCCGGTCTCCCGGAATGTGTAAGTGTGTGTGTGTGTGTGTGTGTGTGTGTGTGTGTGTGTGTGTGTAATGGGAGAGGATAGGACTAGGAATAGGAAGGACAGATCACGCGCGGTCCGTGGCCCGTTTGGTAGGGTACTGCTCCGACATTCGCCTGGTGTTGATCGGAGAAACCACGGGAAACTACCGATCAGAGCAGCCGGCCGCTAGAATTCTCCTCCAGACAGCAGCTGAATTCGACCTAGCTGAAAAGCTAGTGTCGAAAATCCTGCCGCCGTCAGGACTCGAACCTGGGACCTCGCGGTTAGGGACGCTGCAGTGACATCAGTTGATGCACTGAGCTACCAGTTTTAAACGATTACTCTTAACAAAACTTTAAATACGAAAAAGCAGTAAAATGAATTTTTCAATCTTTGTGTGTGAGTCTTTGCGAGTACCAGGAATGTGCCTTTGAAAAGTAATTTTTCCTAGATTATTTCACGATTTCAAGATTATTTACACAATTTTCCTGGTATAATTAAAACCTCTTTGAAAGCTTCATTTTCAACCAAACACGAACGAAGGTTAGCCTTTCGTTTGAAGGATTCCAATTATTGTGATGATTAAAGTTAATATCCCTAAGAGAGATGTCATACTTCTAGTCCATCTACGTAAAAATAATCTACAATTCTTTCTGGATCACAATGCCATTACTCAGAGCTCTCAGACCAAGCCAGCGTTGTGTTTGAAACACAAAAGCTACATGAATTGTAGAGAATACTGCACATTAATTTTTTCCTATATACATAACAGAAAGCATAAATAATAATAAAAATAACAATAATAAATAATAATACATTAATAATATTATTAATAATAATATATTATTATTAATAATAATACATTATTAATAATATATTAATATTAATAATATATTCATTTGTATATTCGTATTAATTTAATTCGTTTCTCAAGCCTCTCAATTTGCATTTCGTTTCAAGGATACAATTTGTAATTGTCTATACATTCAAGAAACATTCGTAGAGAAATAGAGAATTACAACTATGAGGAAGTTGCAAGAGGTAACGCAAGTGCAAAGACATTGACAAATATGTCTTGGATGGGAACAGCCTTGGCCCCACTCGCACGTCGCCTCACATGTCCAAGCCCAGAGGATGAAGGCGACAAAGACAGATGAATAAACAGATGGATACGCAAATAGTCAAGACGACAATCATACGCGAGTACTAAGGACAACAAGGAGACGCATTTCAAGTTGCATTATCCCTGCGACAGATAAAGTGACAGCCCAAGAGAACAAAGGGCCAGACCAGCGAACACGAAGGGAGACGCAAATACGAAGTGTCATTTGAATTGAAGTGCCGCTATTGCTTGTCTTTGCGATGGGTGCCACACCACTTCGCTAACGAAGTGTCACACTATTTAATAACCGCACCAAATACACACGCACCTAATTGTACACACATTGCCTAATAATGAGAATAAACACAGACTGTACTCACGGCGAGTGCAAACTGCTATTCAAATAGCCACTTGAAACACGAAATTTCCAGCAGTTTCGACATTGCTCCGAACCCTTCGTCCGCATCCATGAGTCTTGATTTCGCATCCGCGATTTGAACCATATTTTAAAACGCATAAATTATTTAATGGGAAGCCAGAAGATGGTGTTCATGTTATATAAATATCGTAATATACAAGGTAGAAATGCAGTCAGCGAGAAAAATTATTATGAAAACGATCATGAACAAGAACTTCAGCACGGAGGTAGTATTAACCTTTCATCATAACAAAGCAAACTAGAAAATAAAGCGGCAATTTTTTTTTTTGGTTATCCAGAGTTCCTTTTCTGAAATGAGCAGCAGCATTGTTCATACCAATACAGTTTTAGCTGCTGTTTGAAAAGCGGAAATTAAGTAACAAACTGTAAATTCAAATATCAGAGCTGCTGTTTGAAAGTACATTTTCAAAACGTACACAAAGAGCATGGAACAGTACGGCCATAGTTCTAATTATAAGGAAAAAGTAGGCCGCCAAATTAACCATGAAGCTCTATTGTAACACATGATCGCCCGTAATATTTCTAGACGTTGCAAACATCTCAAATCTATTTCCTTACTTTAATTTTCAAAAACACAACATCCGTTTTCCCGCAAATACTATGCCCCGAAACAAAGAATCGTCCAGAATTGTGGATTCCACACGCATTACTCGTGTTCACTATCGTGCCCACAGCCGGGCGTGCTCGATCCGTCGCTATGTGCCGACGCGACCCAGAGTGCACGCAGGTGTATCCGCCCCGCTGTCCGGTTCACTGACGCGCTTCGTGACACGAGACGAGCCGAGCCGAGCGAAGGGGGCGGCGGCTGAGTGACGTGCCGAGTGCGAGGGCGACATCGGAGCCCCTGCATTAGAGGGAAGCTGCAGATCCAGCGGACGACGCCTACAGGATCGAGGAGGTCAGGATCGTGATAAGCATCGACCTCGCGGGATAGCAGCGCCAGAGGGCAGATCATCGAAGACGCGCCGTAACCAGTGAGCAAGCGTGAAAATACAGACATGGATACGGGAAAGTGAAAATGAATGTAATCCAAGAATATATAGAACTTGACGAATAAAGTTTGTTAGTTGATAAGAATATGTCTTGATTAGGAAAATATGAACGAATACAAACATTAAAGAAATAAAAGAAAATACGAGGCACGAGAATGTAAGAAAATACCCCGAATTAAATTAGTGATGTAACTGCACTTAAAATTTCGTCCTTACATCGGATGTTACTCGAATATGCACAAATGTCCAGAAGCCAGAACGAGCAAATTGAATCCATTCTGACAAAATAAAAAGGGACAGATTTATTCTTACGTGAATAATTTAGAGAACGACTCGCCTCAAGTTTTGGCAGTATCAACAAACATTTAAAAAATAATTATTTTGAAAAAAAGAGTCGCAATTTCGGTAGACTGGAGTGCATTTCATACAATTAAGAATATCAAGAAATAGCTTGCCAAAAATACACAGAACACAATGAAGTGTTCAACATATATTCTCGTCTTGAAAGTTACAACAACAACACTCCGCATTTCGCGATAAGAAATAATAATAATAATAATAATAATAATAATAATAATAATAATAATAATATACCAGCCACTCACAAAACAACAAATCGTTAAGCGATAAATTGACTGAAAATAAGAAAATAGTATCTGAAAAAACTGAATGGATTTCATCAATTAATTTTTCATTGTTGCTTTCAGCACACGGCCGGGTGACTGGGAGCGGCGAAGGCACGCGCCACAACGGGAGCGAGGCCGCGCGGCCAGGGGCAGGTCAGCGCAGCGGCCGCGCGGCAATCGCAACCGGCGCCAGCTGGCGGCCGCCGCCCGCCGCCCGCCGCCACCACCCGCCGCCGACCGCCGCCCACCATCCGCCCGCCCCCGCCGCCCGCTCCCGCTCGCAGCCGCAGCCGCCGACCTCCACCGCTCGCCACCGCCGCCGCCCCCGCCCGCCGCCCCCGCCCACCGCCCGCCACCACCCGCCGCCCGCCACCACCCGCCGCCGCCGCCCGCCACCGCCCCGTTGGATTTTATGTTCGACGCCACGGAATGCCGGCGGCGTGACGAAACGCAAAGGCAGCACTTAGAGGCGGGCGCACGCCGCGCCAGCGATCGCAGCTTCCTGCTAGGGTATGCAAAAATGGGGCAAGTCTCTCACTCGTTCACTCTTTTTGCCGACAAATAAGAGATTCCTATTTCCAAGATGGATTTCTAATTTTAAAGGAGTCTGGCAGTCTGTTCTACAACCATTCCTAATATGCAATTTTGATACGCACAATCCAGTTAAACATCTGTTTCTGCATTCCCGCACCGTTGTATTAAACAAGTGGTAAGTTATATTTCTCAACTTCCAATTAAATTTTGAATGCTTACATTTCTGAGAAATAATTTTGTTTATACTCGACAGTTAAAGGGTACATAATATTTTCTCTGTCAGTATTAAGAATTTTTTTGTAATATCTCAATATGTGCAAACTTATTTTAATAATTGTTTAAGCAACTAAGTGAGCTCTGTCTTAAAGATCAAAGAGATATTCCCATGACATGTATATTTTTCTTGACTACATTTATTTCTGTGTTTGGAACTGCTAGATGCTCATGATGCACTCGATTCGACTGTTTCCTAGTTATTTATGGACTTCTCTACCTACTTATCGTCGTCAAAATGAGGAAAATGTGTGTTTCATTAGCAAGTTATGTTCTCATAATACAAATTGGCATAATGCAGCCACAAAAATTAAAGAGGTACTCATCAACAAGAATTTCAGCACGGAGGTAGTATTAACCTTTCATCACAACAAAGCAAACTAGACAATAAAGCGGGATTTTTTTTTTTTTTGGTTATCCAGAGTTTGACATCGAACTCAAATCACCAACAACCACACACGGCAGTGCTTCACCCATTTGAGACTGTTTTTTTTCTTCTTACATTTGCACGGGCACAACACAACTACACTTCATAGACTGCGGATATTACTGGAGGTGGCGGCAATTCGCCCGGAGAACCGCAAACGCCTCCACTTGGAGAGGAGAGGAGAGGAGAGGAGGGGGCGGTGGGGCGCGTTTGCTGGGGCAGGTGGGGATCGGCGGCGCGGCGTCGACCTTTCGGCAGCGCAAATGCCGCGCGCGTTCGTCCGCGGAGGGGAAACGGAAGGGCGAGGGGGGGTGCGGGGTGGAGCCGGAGGGAAGGTCGGCGCGGGCGGCGCGGTGGAACGGCCCCGGGTCCGCCATCGGGTTCTCACAATGAAAACAAAAGAGGGGAAGCACTAATGGACCCACGGGCCACGTGAGGTGCCTCTTAATGGGCAGATGGGTCGGATAAAAAGCTACAGATGAAATGTGGGGAATAATTATCGCGCTTTTTTAACCCAAAAGTGCACGCAAACAGCTTACGCATTTTTCACCTTTAAAGTAATGTTCTTGGCTGTTTGAGAAACTTCGTCCGATTGATATCACCTCCTTTTATCCATATTTTTACTTATCTAACGAGGTGAAACGTTTGCGTGTATTTCTCACCATTAACCCTACCTTTCTTCTCATATGAAATGTCTGTTTCATATTGTACAAGTATCTTATGGTGTGTTATGAGTATTAAGGAATATTTAAGAGCTTAAGATCTTTGTGCCATGAATAAAGATATTATATGTGACAATATCTTCATTACGATGAAGCGTACCAAACTAGCACAGAAAATGTGTCTTCCCTGTCTTTGTGAATAACAGATCAAACGAAAGTATTCATCCATATTACACAGATTTTTTCGGGACCCATTACCCATTAGGGGTAATGCATTACAATTCAAAAACATTTTCTGTATTTTTAACATATATTGTATCCTCTCTCTTTACCCGTCCCTGCAATTAAATATTAAAATGTTTGATTGCTGCAAGTGACAGAGTTGAACAATCTGCCCAGAAAGGGAAAAAACGATTGAACGTGTGAAAACGAAATTTAAAAAAAAAAAAAAAAAAAATGAAATTTCAATACCAAAACCTTCGCACTACGAACCACAAGCATCAAAACTAATCGTCAAACGTAACACTGAACAATTCATCGTAAGGCAAGGCGCCGAGAGCAAACGTGACACAAACATAAAACGAAGTCCAAGAAGGAGAATGCAAACGAACTATCATTACGACATACAAAGCGATGGAATGCATCCCAAACGATCCGACCGGCAGCGCCTCGAGCGGGACGCTGGCTGACCGTCGCCGTCCGCGGGCATAGAAGGGCGGCACCGCGCTGCGATCACGCCTCGCTGAGTCACGGCCCGCTTTCGCGAGAGCGCTTTCGGAAAAAAAGCCAAGTTCGAAGACGGCCAAGGGAACGATCGATCAATATCGGCGATTCCATCACCGCCACCCGAGACAGGAGAACGTTTCACGGACGGATGAAGATACAAGACGCGAGTATAAGACTTCGGGAAGCATAGAGGAGTGCATCTCCATGTAGTGTCTCTTCCTTTTAACTTTATAGCGTTATAAAATTGGGGCAGGAACGATCGCAACAAACCAACATCAACAGGAGCTTTTTTCTTACTTTGCATCGCCCCGGTAACGAAGGTAAATTATTGGGAGCGGTGCTTGTATGCAAACGAAACGTGTAGAATACCCACCACAAAATCTTGCATCAACATCAACACAAACACCAGATTTCTTCAGCGTTCAGTGGCGAGCGGTGGAGCACTTTCGTGTCCAGCTTTTTCAGGAAACGAAAACCCCCGGAGCTCTCCGACGCAAAAGACCGGGAGAAAATTTGTTCGCAAGTTGGCGCGCGTGGGTGTGCGGCGGCGCTCACGAAATCCTACTCGCCGCCGCCGCCACCTACAATGCCAGGAGCAAACGTGGGCACGCAGCGGCAATGTTCAGAGTCGCCACCGCGCGGCGCCAACGGAACGTCGAAAGTTTGGGCACGAAAACCGCAGCCCCGCCGGCGCGGCGGCGTGGACGAGGTCTGCGGCGGCGGGGGCGGGGCGAGCCAGGAACAGCGAGACGGTCGGCGGTGGCGGTGCCGGGTCCGGGCCTCCTGGTGTTATCGACAAACCCGCGGAGTGGCTAAGCCGGCCTCGGCTATCGCACGCGTCGCTTCAAAATTTCCAGAGGCTTTTAGCGGGAGTGGACGTCCGCACGGGGCGGACACGCGACCTTCGCGGAGTGGGCGGCGCGGCGCGTGAGGGATGGGATGCCGCCTCGAAGAGTGATACGAAATGGATTTCTCCAACTTTTAGAGTGTTCTGCGAAATCGTTGTCACATTGTTCTTGCTTCTCTCCGCAAGCACGACGGTAATGCTTCTTTCTGAGAAGCACTTAAAAATGTATGAAACGTACTGTGCGCTTACAGCATTGTGAAGCTCATCATTACGGAGTGATTATTTTCCCTGTTTTTTTGAATTAAAGACATAAACAGAAAGAAAAGATACTGCTGACCATTTTTCAGATTGCATTCGTAAAATACTCAAAAAGGCTTCGAGAAGATTAAAGCGAAATATTATTTTATTCTCACTTTTTACTTAAGTGAAATATGTAATTTAAACATCACGTTATCAAATTTAAGTTCTTTTTCAGTTTAAAAAGCAACCGTGCATATTTAATCTATTATTTGATTAATATATGTGTAATATATTAAGTACGCAAATGGATTCTTCCAGAAACATACTTCAAACACATTGTCTCAAGAGCTAATGTTATAACGACGTTAAAAACCTAATAACTATAACATGTAGAAAAAATGAATCCATCAGAGACGAAATTTCACGCTTAAGTTTTTAGAAGAGTCACATTTTTAACACTCAAAAACGCTCTTTTAATTTTGAACTAATGGCAAACGGAACGACTGCGAATCAGCAAAATCCACGGATATTCGCCGTAACATAATTTGCAATCCCTAAGTCGCTAATCCGCCTTCAAACATTGAATAATTTGGAACTCAATTAATTATCAGAGAACTATCTCCCCGGAGCTCGTTAACCTTTGATGCACTTGAGAACCGGTTGCCACGTGGCAGGGCGGCCGTGGCTTCTGACCCAAAATTTTCACGTCGCAAAGCGGACGCTTATCCACGGCGAAACATAAATTTAATGACAGTCTCCGTCTGTTTACTCGGCGAAACTTCGCCTTGCTATCACCGCGCGATCCTCTTATGCAAATCCACGAATTAACTATCAGCGTCAACGCGCAACTTCGGGGCGCGTCGCGGCGTAACACAGAGAGATGCCGAAGTTCCACATCCGCCCTCTCCCAGCCGACACGGCAGCCCCTCGGCCGCCGCTCTTCGCTAATCTCTTCTCGCTTCCGAAGCCTACATGACGCGCGGCCAACTCAGCGCCCACGACGTGCGCGTGCCCTCGGCGCACTCTCCAAGTCCAAATGACGCGCTATTGAAACGGTTCAACCTGGCGATCCAATGTAAATTTCAATTATGATTTTGTATCGCGTTCACGTCCCTTATGTCATTAATGTTTAATTTTTGCCACAAAATGGAATACCGGAGCGATGAGGGAATAGGGGATAAACTAAAATGTATGTATTCGAGTCGAGAACAAAAAATTATAATGGAAAAATCTTGACTTTTATTTGACGTTGCGTATCCTTTCAATCCTTGTATCTAAAATATTTCCAAATAATGAAGATGTATATTATATTAATATTATTCAAACTTTTCTTCTAGGTAAAGAGAATTTATTACAACTTCTTATTTTGGATATGGATTCCTTAAAATAACATTTTATATATTATTCACTACATAGGGTCGACAGGAGTACATTTACAGAGAAGTGCTTTAAAGCTCGTACCATAAAGTATTCAACATTTCAGCATATGAAATCCACTTTTCAGTAAATCTGTATAATTTCAGAGATCAAACAAAATGCGTTTAAGACCTACCTTTCGTCCACTGGCCACCGCACGCTGTAGCCTACTAAAAGCTATCGCTCGTCAGTTGAAACACACACGTGTTAATACTGAGCTTGCTTTGCCGTAAACTGCCTGCTCTGGCCGCAATCTCCCTTCCTCGTCTTATCTCCTCCACTGCCTCTGCTCAGCCCCTCTTTGAGAGCCTTCCGCCCTCATTATCACACGTTTCACTCGCCTCCTCCTCGCCGCCAGCCCCCGTCACCGCGACTGCCGCGAGAGCCGCTTTGGCCAGTTGCTGGGCGTCGCTGTCGCCGCCGGCCCCGCCCCCTCCCCAGTGGCGGCGGCGAGGCACTCCAGGGCGTTTCGAGCTGTCACGTCCGCCCGCGCTTTCAGAGGGAAGCGCGGCGTTTGCAAACGCTCGCCGAGGAGCCCTCGTGGCCGGCGCCGCGGGCGCACCCGCCCACGCCCTCGCCCTCGCTGTCGGCGAAAAGTGCCGAGTGCCAACGGTCCCTTTTCGGCGCGTTCCTCGCCGCCAGCCGCCCGCCGATGCCCTCTCCCGCACGCCTTCACCTTCCGCGCCGCCAAGAGAAGGCGGATCGAGAATACGCGCACTCAAGAGACCGTCATATCGATTGCAGGCGTCCACTAGAAGTCCGGAGTCGATGGACGAGTCTTCTCGCGACGAGACAGAGAGGTCACGAAAGAAGAGGAGAGACAGAGAAAGAGAGACGTCATTTTATTCAACTAAATAGGGACAAATCAGCAGAATAATTATTATTGTAAATTAATAAAATTTTGTGGAACGTCACTACATAACCAATGTATCTTTTAATTTTATTCTGATTTAGGCAACCATTTGAACAACAAATTACAATAATGCATTGGATGTTTTTGAAAAAAATGTTTAAAAGCGATCAAGGGTTTTGGATCAGTAGAGGTCCACGAGTTATTATACTATTATATTAACTCAAATATCGAATTTTAGGCATAAAACACCATTATCACTCAACACCAACATAGTAAAACGTGCGTTAGCCGAACATCGTAATATCATCCACGAGTGACAAAATATTTGCAATATAAATAATGGGATTCAAACTTAAAATCGATGCCAAATACATTTTCTCCCTTTGATATAATTTTTTTCTACAAAATATATGTTTCAAACAGTTGTACATAAATACTCTCACTTGAAAACATTAATGACGTATTATAAAATGAAATGACTAGTTACCAGTAAACGTTGCTGTTACGAACAATAGCATTTATTGAATCATGCTTTACTCGAAAGAAATAGCACCTAAACTACCTCTCAATAGTTAATTATTAAATGTCAGTCACAAAACATTCCATGCAAGTATACGATTTGTCATAAGACAGACTTTCAGACCAGTTTCATGCGTATAGTCTCTATATGCGTATCAGGAGTCCATGTGTATGGCAGATCCATATGGTATCCGTGTGCAAGACATCCACAGAGACTCAGTGCGCCAGGAAAGTCTCTGCAGAGAGCCAAATCACAGCATCCTATTAAACAAGTGCATTTACACTGGTAGCAACAAGATCACTGGGAAACAAGTCAAAGGAACAACACTTCCATTGTATATTATGATTGTGCTGAGTAAGCTATTTACGATTTCAACCTGCAGCTCGAGCTGCCACCAAAATTTCTGTCGCAAGCACTTTCATCAGCAAGATGCCACTGCGGAGAGACATTACTGGCGCGATATATTTAAAGACAAATGCAAGAAGACATTCGTCTGATTAAATGTTCTTATTGTAAAAGAAATAATATCTCTACATAAAACAAATATTCATTTTATGCAAAAAATGTGCGTATTCAAAACTCAAATTCAAACGAATGGTCCTGCAGTTACCAATATATCACAAAAACACTCGCTAAAAATGTTATGACAGTTTGTGTGAAGGAACATCAAACATTTCTATACTGCCCTATTTCCTTTTAAATTCCCTTATAATACACACGCAGTATAAAACAGGAAAATGAGTGGACGTGTAGGCAAACAAACGAGCATGTTCAGGTCGGAAATGTGTTGCCTGTTAATGAGTGAGCAAGCAGCCAGCACGTGGAAAAAAGGCGAGAGCCATAGTGCGTGCACGCATCCTTCTTTCAACACGCAAAGGGACAATATAACGATCGAGATAGCGCCACTTCACCGTAGGTGAAAATCATTTTTTTTTTTTTTTTTCAAGTAGAAAAATTAAGTTTGTTTTTGCCTTCCATTGCTGAGTACGTTTGTCACAATTTGGAAAGTGGGTGACAACGACAAATGAAACTGTCACCAGAAACTTTCGATTACTATGCTTCCTGAGTATCGATTTACGTATAGTTCTGTTCGGAGAAAAACACATCAAATGCAAGGTCTAAGAAGGTATGAACTTTAAAAACTATGCATTTACAATAACATTTCCCGCAAACTCTGCGATAACTCCACGAGAAAAGAAGGAACTTGAAACATATTTAAAACAGATCAACAACGAACTGTGTAACGATGTAGTTGGAACTTGTTGACTCAAATTTCCAGAAGGGGCTAATTCATTCGCTATTCCAAGCAGGAGCAGCGCGCCAGGGAACCTCAGCGTCGAATCCGTGCGAAGGCGGAGGGGCCGCGCAGCGCACCTCGCGATCGGATCTCGCGAGAAGCTCGGAGCCGAGCAAGGGGCTTTCGCGTCGGCCGCCGCCGCCGGCGGACGAAAGCGGGGGCGGCTCCTTCGACGCGCGGCAAGGACAGCAGAGGCAGAGATGCAACACGAGGAAAAGACAGCCAAGGGAAAAGAAACCAGCAGTGATGAGAGTGATGCGAGAGGGGGGAAAGGTTAAAGGGAGAGACAAGTAGTTAAGTGGTATGAAGGAAAAAGAAAACAAAATAGAGGGGAGATAAGGAAATGTAGGCAAAAAAAGAAAGCTGTAATGGCCAAGCGAAAACAAGTACACAGCCAACTATACACGACAAGCGAAGTGGACGAGCATCTAAATGGAGGTGGTGGGAGGGAATGAAGTCAACAAAATGGCAAACGTGAAGCCGGGAGGACGCACGGAAGAGAAGAGGAAGAGAGAGGGTGTGCGGACGTGAGCACCGGATGGCGTCAGAGATGAAACGACGAGGGTCTCATCAGAATTCCCGACGACAAATGAAACGGAAGAACACCCTTCGTACCGATGAGCACGTATCTGCGAACCACGCGGCAAAACTGCGCAAGAAATCCCGCCTGATTAGCCAAGTGGAGGTGCTTCCAACGTCAGCGCTGAGCGGTGGGCCCTTAGGCAACGCCACGAGCCTCCGCCAACCCTGCCGGCGCCTATTAATGGATTCCTCGGAGTCCTCTAATCTCCCAGATGCCTCCTCGCAGCCCTCCATATACCCAATGCATCCGCCCTCTCTCCGACCAGACGAACAGCCTGGCCATCAAAGCTGTTCCCCCAGACCCTACCTCACGCATTCTACCACATCGACAACTGGTCTTCCGGCCCTTGACGGAGCCTGTTTCAACCCACCTCTGCGCGACCTCAGCCGCGCGCCGCCCCGCGCTCTAACAGCTAACAAGGTAAAAGTTGCCTGCAGACGTCTCAAAGACGGGCGCCCGGGAGACGGGACGGAGTGTCGGCGCGGGCTCAGGGCGCAGGGCCCAGGGCGGTGGGCGGAGGTTACGACCAACACGGCCCACCGCCGTCGGCTGCGCCGACTGCGTTGGCGGAGATCCACGAGAGGAGCGACAGAGACTCCGGCTAGCGCCGGACGCAGTGCGAGAAATTACCAATTTCCTGGAACTGATGCGAGCAACCGGTGCTAAGTGCATGCGAGGAAGCGGTGGCACGTGCAAGGACACAAATTGTCGACAGGGATTGTGTCAACAAGTGGACGTCAATGTTGCTACGAGGAAGATAGGGTATTGTACGAAGATATAGTACATATCGCAAGCGATCCTTTTTATTCGGACTGAATAAACACAGCATTAGGGTACCAGTCATTTGTTCATTGCTCACTCGAACTGTCTCTTCGTGAGATTGTTTTCCTCATAATACAATGCTCAAAATCCGTATGCTCAAAATCACGAACATACGAACGTCTAACTATTCCCAATAAGGAAAGATCGACACAACGCGAAAACGAATGATCAGCAGTCTTAGTCAAGTTTGCAAAGTCACGGTAGTTCGAATGAAATATAGGAAAAAATAATGCTTGATCAGCTGAGTCACGTATGCAAAACAGAACTTCTAAATTTAGGTCGTAAGAAAGCTCCTGATTCGATAATCGCCTGTCAGTTGATCAAACATCGATTAACCCTGTGCTCGGCGTATAATAATTTTGACAGATGAAGCCTCTGAACTACCTCAACCGGAGGCATTTGTAAAGGGCTTTTTATAAGAAAAATAACGTCAGTAATAATACAATAAGTGTTCAAATGAAAAACTTCTGAGCGAATATAAAAATATCCCATTCACTCGCAGCATACAACGGGGATAAAACAGAACAGAAATCGTTGATGTTCGCATATTCTTGCGTAAACGCGGAAATTATATTATCTGGTACGAAAATACATCAATTGAAAGTCGTAATTTTCGATTAGTAAAGTTCTTACATAACAATTATAAAGCTTTATAATCGCAAATTTTCAAGTGTATTTTCAAGAGGTCAGTTTAATCAACCGGGTTGAACGATTAGATTTTGAACTTATTTGAAACATTTCCTTCAGAGAATTTTCTATCTTGCATTAATCAACTGTAGTAATATAAAACAAGACGGCACAAAACTGTGTAAACAAAATTAGAGAGAAGACGTAGAAAGAAAAGAAAATAAAGCGTTGAGAGAAAAGGTTGAAAGATAGTTCCCCAAAAGTAGAATCATACTGCATACAGTCGTTCGCAAATCGAAAGGATTATAAGATATTGACAAAATCGTTGGATGCGACACAGTAACATAAGATAAGAGGAGAATGATGTGAAATGATGGACGGGACGTCGACAGCTCTAACAGGAGGAGGGGGGTGGCAATTAGTGGCGGCGAAGACGACAGGGCCAAGAGCAATCTCTATAATTCTAGCAGCAGCTCCACGGGCGTACGAGCTCCGTGAGGCTGCGGCGCGACCCGCGTCTCGCACACGCCACGCCACGAGGGTACTTAGCGCGCTTAATGTCGTTTGCGAGACTGGCTCACGACGCGACTAACTACCTTGACGGGGAGACGCGCATAACAAATATTTTCTTGCGCCAGCAGCGTTGTGTGCCCGGGTACGCTCTCCGTTCCCTTTACGGCAACGTCCCCGCGCTAAGGAGAAGTGTAGGAGGAACTACTGTTTCACGATGCACTATGTGCTGCGATTACCGTCATACGACGCAGAGTTGCACCGTAAGCCGTGAATATTTAAACAAATAACAGTTGCACGTGGCGCTGCTGTGTGCACTTCGTTACACGCGCGGAGGCTCATGAGCGAAGAGCAGTGAGAGCGACGGCGCGGCGGTTATCCCTGTCATTACACGCGCGCAGCATTGCATTATCAAACAGACGCCGCTATAACGGAATCAAATTATTATTTTTTTTATTTTAATGAAAGCACATAATTCATACGCGATTTTTATGCCTCCCTGCGCCTATTTAAATATATTTTAATTAGAAATTTTAATGTTAATAGATAGTGATTTTCATAAATGGTAATGAAAATGCTAAAAGCACAGAGGCTGCATTTGGAACGATGTGATGCCAACCAGGACGTACGTGAAATTTATAAATTATTTTAAGAGCTGGTAATAAATATTAAAGAGCAGAGGTTGTCCTATTGACCAGTATATTGGGAATGACAACGCACGACAGAATTTTAAAAATGCATATCCATTCTTTTATTGATTACGACGGTGAATTCAAACTCCGGCAATGTCAATGTAACAATGTTCGCCAGAAATCTCTGAGACACCAAAGACAGTCGGTAGCTTGACAAAAATCAATTGCAAAATATCCACTTTGAAAATTGGGTTTGTTTTGTGCGGACTTTTAAATCAGATATTCATGTAACTTAACCTAAAAATACTAGTTCGTCAACAGATTCTGCAGCATTGACGGAACATTCGACGAACTTTCACTGATCACGAAATAAATGCACACACTTCCAATCGCCATCATCTGTATCTCAATGAAATCCAGCTTGCAGAGGCAAGATGTGCACCGCTCAAAAGGGAACAGCAAGATTGCTTGTCGAGCCTACAGAGCAGAACGATGGAGAAGGCAGAAATGTCGGATATAGCACAAAAGTAGAGCCAACACAACGGAACCTCCACCACATAGGGAACGCCTTCAACCGCTAGCGGCCTCCTCCCACAACCGCCACCCCCGTTTCCGTTCCGCCACATAGTGTCTGCCGCCGCCGCCTCGGCAGCTGCCGTCGTCTCGCGTCGAACTCGTTCTTGTCGCCGCGGGCGGCGACAACGCCGGCGGAGGCGGGGGAGGGGAAGGAAGAGGGTGGGAAACGCGCGCTCGGGTTCACGCAATCTGCGGAACGGAGCGGAGCGGAGCGAAGGCCCCGCAAGACAAGCGGCATTGACAGCAGCGCCGCGGCGCGACGGCTCGCCCGGTGGCAGCGGCAAGACGGTTGCGGCGACGGCGATGGCGGCGGCCGCGGAGGTGTGTGCGCGCGCGGGAGGAGCTATGACGACGGTGACACCGGACTCCGCTCATACTTAGCATCTCAGGGCTCTGATCTGGCCGCCGACGACGACGAAGTCTGCGAGAAACTGCGGCGCAGACGGCGGGGTGGGCGGAGGGGGTCAAGTGGGCGTACAGACGGAGTGGACGGAGCCGGTGAAGTGGGCGGGGTGGGTGGAGTGGGCGGGCGAGCGGTGTGGGCGGGGCGGGAGGAGTTCGAGGAATGGGAGGGGCGGGTGGAGTAAGAGTGGGGAGGGCGGAGGGGGTGGGCGATGGGCGGCTGGGTAGGTGAGTGAGTGCGGGGGCGGGGCGGGGCGGGCGGAGCTATGACGACGGTGACACCCGCACCGGCGACTGCCAGAGCAAAGCGACGGCATCGAAGCGGCGAGCGGCTGCGCCTGCCTGCCTGCCTGCCTGTCGCGGCGCCTGGCTGGAAGGCTGCGTGGCGGCGGGCGCACGGCGCCTGTTCACGAGCAGACAACGACGGGCGGCGCGCGGCGCTTCCATTTGCTCCCGCAGCGAGGTGTCGCCTCGCACAGCTGTTTTTAGTTGCAACGTGTTCGCTCTGGCAGACTACGTGGCACTTCCCTTCTCCCTCAATATCCATAATAAATCCATTCAAACTGTGAGAATTCTATTTTTACATGACATTTTACCATACTGTCACATTCGCTTGAATAATCTACGAAAGAAAAATTAAAAAAGCAACGAGGAGGAAAAATGGGAAATTAATCGATATGGTAGTGCTTTAAAAAAGAAGTATATCATTCAACAAAAAAAAATCGTTAAACGTAGTTATTTATCAAGGGGTCGAAAACGTAATGACATACAATAGCGTAATGTACATTTATAGCAGTAAATTGGCCTTTAAGATTAATAACATGAGGAATACAATGAAACAATTATATAATGTGGCATTATTGATTGCAAATAAGAATAATGAGGCACAGTATGAAAGGGAAGAAAAAAACAAATAAGCTAAATCGTTTGACATCACGGCACCTCAGAAGCAATCCAAAGAAAGAATCCCGTAGTGATTCTCTTGAGAAAGTTCAAGAGTTCGTTTGATCTTTAACAGGGTGATGAGTCGTTGCGTCATCATATAGCCCAAACAGGATTGCTGTAAAAATCTTCACATCTCTATTTAAGAAAGTATGATCGAACCCTCATCAATTCTGGCTTCTACGAAAAACGGTAATGAAATATTAAGTAAAAGAAACACATGTAGGAACATTCATTCTGAAAATTGTTCAGTGGCAATGAAAGTGAAAATTAAAATTAAAACGCAGTATTAATGGCACAGTTTGAAGAAGCTTTTCCAAGAATTGAATAATTGCAGTTTCCCACGTACGTAATACTACTTATGGGAAAAGCATTTACACTCACATTTAGTAGACAGCTTTACACGTCAAATAAAACAACATAAAATAGAAGCGGTTGAGTGATGATGATGCGCTTCGTACAGATGGTGTTTGACGCAAGCTAGCTTCCGAGAAACATTACTGCAGCCTCGCCTCCTACTGTAAATGCCACTCATAATCTGTAGCTACGAATGGAACAGTGACGAAGGCGCCACTAACGTGGGGTGCCTGGGGCGATTGCGGTAGTCGGCAGCGCCGCCGCGAGGGGGCGGGGCGGGGCGAGGCGGGGCGAGGTGAGGCGAGGCGGGGCGAGGCGGGGCGAGGCGGGGCGAGGCGGGGCGAGGCGGGGCGAGGCGGGACGGGGCGAGGCGGGGCGAGGCGGGGCGAGTCGGGGCAAGGCGGGGCGGGGCGCACTCCGCGCCGCGCCGGCGCGCGCCCCTCAAGTGCTCGCCTTTAGGCCCGGCGAGTACGCGCACGAGGTGGCAGTGGTAGGAAGCGGATCATAAATTTAGCGCGGCCTATATTTGACTCTTGCTCTGATGCAGCCGCCTCCGCACCGCTGCGCGCTGCGAGCAGCGACGGCGGTCGAGGGAGAATGCACGCACCGCAAGGGGCGGAACGCACAGCGTTCATGGACAGGAGGGGGCTCAATGGCGGTAAAGGAATGAAACGAGGAAAAGAGAGTGTGTGCGACATCTAGACACACATACTAGTAGTTGATGCGCAATTTTGTAGAGAATAGAAAAAACAACTGAAACCTGAAAAGCAAAGAAGTACAGGACCAGGCATACGAAAGTACACAATATGAAAGTAACGTGAAGGAAAAGCGGGAATTTATAAAAATATATTTTCAAAAGCATAAATAATTCACTAAATTCGTCCATAATCAAAGTGTGCATCACAAATTAAATGATATTTATCAGAAATGAGAAATTGAGACATCAGTGCCCTTTACAGCTCCCACTTTGGCATTCATGCATTGTACCTATCAATATGTATGTATTGCATACTATTTCCCGTAAAGAAATGCTGTGAAGTTCATATGGAGAAAACAAACAGAAGATAACTCCCGAAAAGCTAAAGAAAGAGAAGGAAATATTGAACTATTTTAGAAAGAAACAAAACAAGTCTTGGTAAAAATGTAGAATCGAAGGAGCAAAAGAATTACTGAATATAAAACGTATCTATAGAATCAAATACAAATTCACGGCACAAAGCGAATCCAATCAAGACAGTCTTTAGTGTCTAAACACAATCTTGATTCAATTCATGCTCAAATGCAAACTCTCGCGAGAAAGATTCATAACCTCAAAGGAGAAGAGGCGGGGCAACGGAACGCAAACGGAAGTGTGGATCTGGCAAGGCGAGCGAGAGAACAACCAGCACGCTCAACTCCACGATAACGCGTGACACGCGCCGTGCGAGTTGGGCGACGCGACGCGGCGTTCGCCGGGGTCCGGGGGGGGGGGGGCGACGCGCAGTCGCTCCGCGCAGCCTGCCGCAGCTGGCAGGAAAAGTAGCGCCTCCCGCGACTCCGCACGAAATTGGGAATATACGAGACGCTGTCCCCAGCCGGATATTATATTTTTCGAGCGTGACCCTCGCGGAACTTCCCGTCGGTTTACGAGAGGCCGGCGGCGCCGGGTGAGAGGTGAGCTTCAAATCCGCACAGAGGCGCTCCACTCTGGGACGTGGAAGCAACTCGTTAGTCGGGGCAGCAAAACATAGAGAAACTCCTCATCGGGATTTCAATTCCTTCTGTACTTTCGCAATTACAAACTGTGCATCGCAAAATTTAAAACAGAACCTTTCTTTGTTCAGGAATATTTAACTTTTACACAAATCGAATACCGTGATGAAGAAAATTCTTAAAAACGTACTTTCACATGCATAATAATAATTTGACTATTTACAGTCATAATCGTCACACATCACAAATTAAATTATATTTATCAGATAGAAATAATTGAGACGACAGTGCCTTATATACCTCACACTTTGATATTCACTTAGTTGTCAATATTAACTACCTGCTATTTACTCATGCCATAAACTATGTGAAGATAATAAATGCTGTAAGTCATACTTAACATAAAAACATTACGAAAGTATTAAAGAGTTGTGATTTAGTGACCAATATAACGATGATACTCAAGTGTAGCATGTTTCATTGATAACACTACACATCACGAGGCTGAATCGTAACCTCAGTTTACCGCAATTAATCACAAAAATCCATTCTGTCTGACACGAAGTACTGAAGAACCAGATGGAAACACAATACTGAAATAGAAAATGACAAATTAGAACAGTGGAACATGAACGTCAGAAATGAAAGCAGCTATTAAAAGTTAGATCATGATGTATGAGAATGACGACCTTTGTATGCAAATACGATGTATTTTGTCTTATTGTTATAATTAGGAGAATGAATATCTCCGACCCTCCTCTAGTCATCTTTTCACCTACACCACTCATGAAGCTACCTTTATAAGGCAAATGTCTTTTTACGAAATAAATAATTTTAGTTCTAATACGGAACATAGTGCAATGATATTTGAATGTAATGAAAGTAAAGTTCGATTTTTCTGCGGCTCGATAATCTTTCAACATCATTTAATAAACAAAGTTAATTGAAACAAACACAATAGAAATATGCCGAATGCATGCCACTTCCCTGTTCGTACAATGCAGACCTTAAGATATGCGATGAAGTGACGGCTACACTCCGTCCTCAGTTCGCCAATCCGAGTGGCAGAATGCACCAAGATGGAAAAGAGAAAGCAATTGGATGTCAATCTCACAGTTGCAATAGATAACCTGGCATTAAGAATAAATAAAAGATTTTCTATAAGGAAAAATGGTCAAATTGAGACTAAAACGCACTCTACTGGCAGATTAATGATGGATTGTAAATAAATTAATTTTCCTGTAGTAAATACAATAGCCATAAGAAAAATATAATACCCATTATCGCCAAATATGTACCATTTTCTTTCCCATGCCCATGAGTACAAACAATGCTGAATGTTATTGTTCTTCATGTATATCATATGCGTTAACAAACAGCGTGATTGCTCGATTTAATTTCCACACCAAGAAGAAAAAGTACATTCTACAGCTCGAACAACACAAATGTATTTCTTCTTCAATTTAAGTATGTATATTTTAACAAATATAAAAATGGATTATCGTTAATACTGGGAGTGACTGTTTAAGTCTAAATCGTTCCCTTAACTGGTGTGGAAGTCAATCTTCGCATGACAGATTTCATCAAGAGACAAGAGAAATTTCGACCGCGAATTAGTAACATCTTGGAACTACCGGTTCTTCACAGACAGGATGCAAAACCAGCAATCTTCTTCTCAGGTCATCCACATGTTAGTGGTCTCATTTCTACCAGCGGAGCAACAGTTTGATTTATAGATTATGAATGCAATGTCAAATGCTTATAAGGTCGAAGTAATGATACAAGCTGCGATCGAAAACGTCAAGCTCTTTAACACCAATCGGAAATGAACCATGACATTTAATTCGCCCTATTCTCATCCTCAATTAATATATAATTTTACACATATATCATCTTTATTATGTAAAAGTAAAGAACAACAATTCAGAGAATCTATATTGCCCATGAAAGTGTTCTATTTATTCAGAAAAGCATGGGTTGTAAAATATGCTCCGGAAACCTACGGAGACAAAAGTATTCATACCCAGACGAATCGAAGAGAACATTGACAATATAGCACATTATAATGTTAGTGTAACCATAAAACAACCTATCTAAGTATAGAAAATGTATATGAATTACAATAAAGTAAATAATGGAAAAAAAATTACAGACTAAAGATCTACGTATTTATGTCAAAATATGCCTGAGTAAATATATTTAGAAGCCTAGAATTATAAAGTATTACATGCAAGTTTATCTCGCTCTGCCGTTTAAATCGAATACTGTATTGGTGATGTTTAGTACTGTATAGCAGTGATAGCTGGGAAATAAATAATGTTGAAGAAAGACATAAATGGAAAAGACGAGAAAAATACTGAGGAAAAATACTTTCTTTTAAGGTTTTACTAGCGTACCCTCGCAAGAACTCGCATGTTAAAACCCACCCTCTTCTCTATTTTTCCACTTCCATATTATTCCTGTAATATATCTTTTTCTTCAAGACCCCCCTTATCCCCCGTCACCGTTCTATGTGTCTCTTTGTAATTGATAACAATACAATACACCTTTGTCAATACAAACTTTTCTTATTAAATGTTATTACCGAGCAGAGAGGTATACCCGTGTAATTCAATCGCGTAGAATATCAAGTAATTACTTTATTTTCGCACACAGTTGCATATTCTATAGGCTCTGAACAGGTGGGGTAGAATCGAGAAGCGTCGAACCAGCAAAAACGTAATAGAATGTTCAAAAAGATCTCATACTACAGATTATGGTACGAGAAACGTTTCTTTGATGCCTTTGGCCTCAAAATTTTACTTTTTAAGGCCCTAGAACGCTTTGCTTAGAACGCTTTGCTTTAACGAAATGGATTCGAAAAGCCGGCAGAGTACAACGGGTTGCATTTGACATGAATATTTAGATGCGTTTTTTCAACAAATCCTTCATATTTCTAAAGTCAAAGTATAAATCATCACGTCGCCGTGACAGTTTCTTTATAGACCTGGTTTATAAAGATTGGATGTACGTGAGATCCGCAAAAGGTATGTATACTACTGAAATAATGTAGACGATGGTGAAGGAGAATAAAATTCAAAAATTTGAAGCATGGTTCAAAGGAAAAAGTGAACGTACAAAGCGTTATAAATAGTTATGAAAAATGCGTGTACATAAGAGTGACAAATATGGCCGCGTAGAAGTATTTTCTGATAGAGTTAATAGAATGAGAGGTCAGGTAGAGTAAGATATTTTAGATTTCTAAAATTACTTTTGAAGAATTACTGCAAAATCAAATATTTAAATGTTCATGTAACCTCAAGAAAACAATCTTGAATCGCCTTAGTTACCGAGACAGTGCATTCCGAAAAAAAACCTACGAAGAAGCAAGAGAAACTACTTACGAGAAGGAGATTAGAACATAAGACAATACAAAAAAATGGAATCTTGATGATAGTTCATCGTACCGTTTATATTTTGACAATCAAATCAAAATTTTATACAAAAAACTTATTCACATAATATATTACAACGCACGACGTTTCGTGACCGCATTGGTCACATATTTAGGAGGAAATCGCCAGACGCAACCCACTTGTTCCATACGCAAACATATGAAGGTTGGGATCCACTGAATGGTTGGGCTTCCTCAGCGGGAGTAGGAACCGATCATGAAGTAGACATAGTGCTCATGAAAGTTGTCTTTTGAGACGTTTTATTTAGTGATGAAATTAAAAAATACTTTTCTCACTACCAGACCCGCCTTGAATAAAGAATGACTTCATACAGAGGAGAAAGGAACTTCTAAACATTCATAAACAGGAAACTGGCTGATTAATGCTTTGAGGTAGTATATGTTCTTCAGGTGTTTCTATGGACTTACCATAGAAAACACTACAGATAAATACAATTATATAAATATAATTTATCTGTGTAAATAAAATAGAGTGCATGTTTGTATACGATATGTCAAGAAGTAGCAGCAGCCACAGTAACAAGAGCAGCAGCACTAGCAACATCCGAAATACAATAACCAATAACAACAGAAGCAGCGGTAGCATTCGAAGAAGAAGAAGAAGAAGAAGAAGAAGAAGAAGACGAAGAAGACGAAGAAGACGAAGAAGACGAAGAAGACGAAGAAGACGAAGAAGACGAAGAAGACGAAGAAGACGAAGAAGACGAAGAAGAAGAAGAAGACGAAGAAGACGAAGAAGACGAAGACGAAGACGAAGACGAAGAACGAAGAAGACGAAGAAGACGAAGAAGACGAAGAAGACGAAGAAGACGAAGAAGACGAAGAAGACGAAGAAGACGAAGAAGAAGACGAAGAAGACGAAGAAGACGAAGAAGACGAAGAAGACGAAGAAGACGAAGAAGACGAAGAAGACGAAGAAGACGAAGAAGACGAAGAAGACGAAGAAGACGACGAGAAGACGAAGAAGACGAAGAAGACGAAGACGAGGAAGACGAGGAAGACGAAGAAGACGAAGAAGACGAAGAAGACGAAGAAGACGAAGAAGACGAAGAAGACGAAGAAGACGAAGAAGACGAAGAAGACGAAGAAGACGAAGATGACGAAGAAGACGAAGAAGACGAAGAAGACGAAGAAGACGAAGAAGACGAAGAAGACGAAGAAGACGAAGAAGACGAAGAAGACGAAGAAGACGAAGAAGACGAAGAAGACGAAGAAGACGAAGAAGACGAAGAAGACGAAGAAGAATTTGCTAATGAATCTGACGACTCAAATGAAAAGAGGGAAGACGTCAGCACTTGAGATCCGTTGGCGCATTTCGCAGAGCTCTGGCTCCACCTCGGGCCTACCGCCCAAAGCCGGGCGTCCATTACGCGCCCTTTATGAGGCGTATTAACTTTTTCCGGCGCGGCGCGGCGCGGTGCAGCGCAGCGCGAGCTCGCACTCCGAGGCGGGAACAGCGAAGCAGAGGGCGAGGGGCGGGGCGCGCCATGCAGCGCTGCACGGAACGCGCGCTCGGGGGTTTTGCTATTCAGAACGGGCCGCCGAACTTGCGGCGCGGCCCGCAGCCTCGCGCCAGCCAACTTTCCCGGGGCGGGGATTCAGCTCCGACCTGAAAGCAGGTTAATTTCCCCGCGAAATAGAATCTGGAGAACGGTTTACTGGGGCAAGAATACCCGCCACTCCTCCGTAATGCGGAAATCCGCCCGTGCGCGCGCGCGTGCCCGCCCTCGCCCGCCGCCGCCGCCCGCTCGCACGCCTCCCTCGCCAGCCAGACGCGTGCCGCCAGGCTTCGCCGCGAGATTCTGCGCCTCTGGTGCCCCTCCCCCCAGCCGCCCCCGCACTACACCGCAGCGCCGCCGGGAGACTTCCGGCGCCGTCGCAGTTTCCGGAGCGCGCTCCGTCATCGTAGCCTAGGCGCGGGCGGCGGCAGGCACTGCTTCAGTTCGTTATCGCGCGCTTGAGAAGGCGGAAAGGAACGTCTACAAGGAGTGGAGTTGCCGCTGGTAAGACTATTAGAAGCAGCCCGTGGCGTGCGTAAATACTTTTGTAGCGCATGTATGCGAGGGCAAAACAAGGACATTCAAATGATAAGCGAGCGCCACAGAAAATAACAGTAGATGAAATTTTCGCTATTGAATCATTATGCTGGAATGCATCAAAATGTCATTTTTAGAAAATTAAATTGAACACAAAGCATCTATTAAATTACAGTCAAATGTAAAAGCTTCTACCAGAGGAAAAGTTTGAAATGCACGTATGTGCTATTTATTAATCGTCAAAATTCATACAATTATGGCAGTATAGACAGTAATTTCTGGAGGCACAAATAAAACCACCATTACCCAATCAGTTATGACAATTATTTAAACGCTTGTTTTTTCGCAATTAAATTAATATTAAACCCACATGCAACACTTAAGACCACTACCGAAATTAGAGGGGCAAGGCTGGTGCAATTGTCTCAGCGGCTGAGCGGAGCGCGCCAGGCGCTCGCAGCGAGCCGCCTCTGGCGCCGGCCGCGGGGTCGCGCACGGGCCGGCAGGCCATCAGCATTCCGGCACCGTCCTGTTGCGCCCCGCCCCTCCGCCGCAGCCGCTCTCCGTAATGAACATTGTCTTGAGCCGCCCCGGCCGCCCGGCATGTCCGCCTGATTAGAATCGGGCGCGGCGGGAGCGGCGCGGCGCGACGCTCGCCAGCACAATGCGCGACGCCCGGCGCCGCGACGCGACGCGACGCGACGCGACGCCCCCAGGCGCCCTGGGCCTCCGAACGGCCCCCCGGCGCACGCAGCGCGCGGGGCGCGTTCCGCCCAATGGGGCGCTCGCTCAAGACGGCGCATCGCCCACGCACCTCCCCGCGCGCGCCATTGTCTGCCCAGTGTCCATGGGGGGTCGACGCCCGGAGACGGCAAACGAGATAGAGCAAAATGACACACTAGTGCAATTACGCGGTCATGGACAAAACTACAAGAGACATTTAATTCCATACTACACACGTTATAGTATCTCAGAATGTTTTCATCACATCTAAAAAAAAAAAAAAACATTGTTGAGCGGCAACATCCCTTACCGCCACACACTCATGATCAACACGTGCTTGTAAGTGAGATAATCATAACATTTTTGTAAATAAGGTGTCCGAGAAATATTAAATTTGTTCATAAATAAACGCGTTTTTTCAGTTGCTGGTGAAGACAGTATTCGCAGAAATGAGGATGACGAAATCATTAGAATCCGCGAAGATTTCTATACACTGTGGATTTGACGATAGTACCTTCGAAATAGACACTTCAATGATATCTGAAGCCATTTAGGTAAACGGGGTGCGCAGGTACAAACGCATATTTAAATCTGTCCCCGAGTTTCTAAACAGAGCGAAGGAGAAAGCATTGGTTCTTTGGCCAGTGTGCACTAATTACTCGTATTTTGAATCACAGAGGATTCTCATCATTACGAATCATGTTGTAAACGCCAGATATGACATACGTAACACATGTCACTTTCAACAAGTTTCCTAAGTTAATCAAAACTTCCCCCTACGAGAAATTAATCAAATTTAATTATATGATCGATAAATAATTCTTATAAGGATGAAACAAGAGGAAATACGGGTTCAAAATATCGCGTAATTCAACAAAATATAAAAGGCATTAAAACGTGTACCTTGTATTTAAATGTATCACAACAATGAAGAGCGCTAAACGATAGGGTACAATATAACATTTATATCAACCATTTGTAAACAGTATGCCACAGTTTAATTGCGCAATACAAGCTTCACTCTAAGAAAAAATAACCCAAAAGACCTAAGGGGGAAAAAAAATTATCTATTTTCGTAACTGTCAAATTTTGATTCATATTCTCACTCTTTCCAACAACAAAAACGTGTTGCTGTTAGCCCCTCCACCTAAAAGGCAAAGAACGAGCACAAGAACAAAGCCGGCAAGGATTGAAACATGAAATGGCAGAAAGGAAAACCAATTAGTCAACGTCACATTACTTCTATAGCTAGGCGGCGTGCAGGCGATATGCAGGAATGATGTATGGAAGTAGACGCGCAATTCGATGCCTTCTAAACGCGATGGAAAACATGAGCGATTGAGCACGTTTCACAAGAATTGTGCGCCCGCGAAACGATACTGCCAGGTTTCGGAGCGTCGTGTCTCGGCGGTGAGCTTCATACTCGAGCGTAGCACCATTGGAAGTAGCCATGAGAAGAAACGCCCCCAAGATCTACCTCCACAGAAACCTTCCCCAAGTTCATTGTCCAATGAATGCGGTTTCCCGAGGCCACCAAGTCAGTTTTTTTTTTTTTTCTTTGCTGAAAGTTTGATTTCCAATATGCTTTCAAAAAGTTCATCTCAGGTTAGCTCTTCATTTTTTCATGCAAAGTAAGACATCAAATTGTCTGTATAACATATCACCAAGAAAAACTTGATTGTCTCTCTCGTGCGTACATACATTTAACAAAACATTCACAATTAAAAATAATTAACGTTAGTTTGAAGCATGGTTAATATCGTCTAATACTAGATGAAACACAATGTGACCACTACATCTTTAGTAGATTAAGGTAAATATGTGGTGGCAATCGAGTATCAAAATCAAGAAATACATCAGGGCGACGAAACCGTTCAAGGGTTTAGATAGCTCAGTTGGTTAGAGCAATTGAGCGTAAGTCAGGAGACCAGGTTCAGTTCCTTCCCGGGTAACTAATACTTCGAACAATTTAAAATACAGCATTCGAGATTTTGCACGCTTCTCTCCACTATGCTATGGAATGGGGATGAATATCCAGAGCAGATAAGCCATCCAAAATATAACAGAAGGTCCAAACAGCACTCATTTTGTAGATTAAGTCCTAAGCAAACAAATCTGAGCCGGCCTGAATAGCCAGGGTCACTAAGGCCGGAGGGCTGTAGGTGCCTCGGCTCCAAGGGTCGAGGGTTCGAATCCCCTCTCGGGCAGGGATGAGTGGGTTTGTGTTGTCCTTACGTGTTCTTCCTACAGTTCACCCTACAGTTAAAACAATCACAGTGGTCATTGTATTGCCGATTTGTTAAAAAGCGACATAAAATTTAAACACTGAGTTCCCGAAAAGTAATTTCCAAGTGCCTATGAAAAAATTTTTTGAGTTAGGCAAAATAGAACGGCGTCATACGTGTTGCCTATTGTATATTGTTAATTTGCATGTTAATTTTATTATAATAAATCAATAAAATTCTACATTTTTCGCTCTGGGGTTTAATTCCTACCCAATAGTAGCACATTTTCGGAGTCTTTTGTCGATGAAGTTTTATCGATTTTTAAATACCGCTCGATATCCTTAGAGCACAACCAATAGAGAAGATTTTGCTGATTAAACAGCATCAGGTCGTAATAGTTATAACGATAGCCCGGCCTGTTGGCGCAGGAGCATAGAGCACGGGCACGGCGCGTTGGGCCAACGATGGGAGTTCGAATCGCTTGTATGGTACTGAAGCTTTCAGTTGAGTGGCAGCAGGGTGTCCATTCCCAACTCACCTTGTGTCACCGTTGAACCCGAATTCTTCCCTCATTCCCATCCTACCCCAGGACATTAATGTGAGATAATGTGACATGGATAAAGCAATGGACTTACGGGTTACTACGGGCACCGCCATCTTGGCTCCCTACAAAGAAATCGAATGAAGGGTCAAGAGCCTCAATGATAACGAAAATGTATGTTCTTAGACTGACATGGCTTCTGAGTCCCGTTGGGATGAAGGTTGGCAGGACTTGCGAAGTAATCTCGTGGTTGCACTTGAAGCTACGTTCGAACTGATATGGGGATGCCATTGATTAAAGGTGTGAGGGACGAACAATAGGGAATCCAGTGCATTTAAAAGAAATGTATGCTCAATGCACATCAGTTGTTATAGAAATAATTTCAACAAATTTTTGTACAATGTAAATATTAGCTACAGACTGTAATATAGAAGACACATATCTAAAACTAAACTAAAATTCATCACGGGACGTGTTACGAAATGAACTGTTCTCCAAACAGACTGGCCGAAGGAACCAGATAACCCGTCATCTGCTAAACTGCAGTAGCCGCTGAAACCGCACAGCCTCGTGAATCCGTCAGTCCCACGAAATTCGAATCGGGAATTCGATTGCCGAGCGATCTCCCAAACAACAGGCCTACTGTACACCTGGCCGTCATCCCTTTAGCGGCTGCTACGCGAGCCGTCTGTTCCGTACACGAGCGACAGGCGGAGGGGTGGGGAGTGGGGGGCAGCGACCAACCCCAGAATCGGCCTCGTGACATTTGCTCGCGCCGCGGCTGCCTGGGCCCGCTATGGATTATATCGCTCCCGCAATCCGACGCGCGTCATACGCCTTAACAATCCCAATTCCCTCTGTTGGAAATAAAACTGATTAAGCTCCCGCGAGGGCGGGCGAACATACAGGCTGCGGGGCTGGTAGGCGGATGCGAAGGGCGATGGCGGAGAGAGAGAGGGAGAGAGACGACGGCGGTGCCGTGTAAATTTGCAAAGTTCAACACACGTGAACGTGCGGGACCCCGCTCGCTCGCCCACCCACCTGGTGCTCGCTCGCACAGCAAACAACAGGCGGCCAACGCGCGTGAACACAATCAAAAGATTACAGCGTCCTCAACCCGCTCCCGCTCAGAGAGGCTCTGCGGCGACAGCCTCCTATCGAACCCGCTACTGCAGCGCAAGTCGCTCGCTCGCAAAGGAAACATCAATGTCAAAGAATAGTTATTGAATTTACAAACACAAATAATAATATTATTGTTGTGATATCAACGTTTGAAAACCAAACATATAACAAAATATAAAAAATAAAAAACGCAAATTTCAAAACTTAATTTTTCATAGAAATTATTTTTAAATGTCTAAATATATATCCATAAAACAATTTCATTCCAGGTTTCTGTGTCTGAAAATATTTCTGCTCGGATAATTAGAAAATATTTACGATAGAAATGAACATTTTTTAAATTATTATCATTCTTAATTTTTAGGTTAAAATCGCTCGTGAGTGCTACCTTGTAAGTTACATTTAGAGTGACTACTGACATTATTTTCCAATTGGCACCAAGCAGTATGTACAGCAAAACATGGGCGATGGAATATGAAAGCAACGATTCGTTTTACGCTGGCAGCCAGCGTGAAACTGAGGAAAAATTATGTAGGGAATAATAAACATTTGAATAAATATAATGTTCACGATATTTACTCGTACATCAACCTGCGGTCATTTCGTGGAAATATGAGAGAAATTACCAAACCTCAATATTTTCATATCTATCACTATAAAATAAATAATTATATCACTATTTTATTAGTTTGTCCTTTATTTTTAGCCCGCAAAACGAAATAACGTACATCACAAATCAACTGTAAAATAAAAATTGTTAATGTACTGAAGTACTTAATAAATGTTCGAACGATAAGAATATGGAGTTCTAAACTACAAATTTATCTCTAATAATTATATAATGCATCATTATATACTGCATCATTCATTACATACCTTCATTATAGTACGCTAATTAGATTGCAAATATTTCAATCTTGTTTCTAGGGGATCTCTAACAAAACCCATTGCAACATATTAACAAGAATTTTGTCGGAATACATTATTTAATTTCCCTCAAGCATTGTTTTCCGATTGAAACAAAGCAATATGTAACGCAAAATAAGGGCGATGGAATATGAAAGCAACGATTCGTTTTCTGCCGGCAGCTAGCTTGTAACTGAGAATAATTACGTACAGAATAGCAAAAGAACCATTTGAATAAATATCTGTCCACGATATTTTCTAATACATCAACCTGTAGTTAAAACTCAAACGTCCTTTCGCACCATGCCGACGAAGAGAAAAATACATAACAGGAACGTCATTATGAACAAAAACGTATGATGAAAAGTTTACCTGTCGCAAGCAAATCAGAGGAACGAAAATATTGAGATTGACTCACAAAGGTAAAAAGAAAAATGGAAAACCATACAACTTGTTTTTCTTGTCCTTTAAACTAGAAAGTAAATGATTATGGAAATATCACAGCATTAATTCTTCTGTGATATGAAAATAAGTATACAGTATAATTTACGAATTCTTCAAAGTAGAACAAAAAAAAATTCTTTAAAAATTTTGACATTTTAAAATTATAATTATATACGACTGATCAACAGAGCATTAAATTACAAATTTTCAGTGTCAAACACAAATCAAAAATGTCAGAAAACTTCATTATCAGAAGTAAAGAATCATTCAAAAGACATTCTATCTCTTCTCTTCGATCTTTCCTCCATCTATCTTATTAGATGAACGCAAAAACCTACCAAGTCGCAAGAGCTCCCAAGGTTACACACTATCATTGCTCTGGAGTTAACCATTACCATTCATGGATTATAAGTACATCCTACATTACATTTTCATCACGAATGTGAATTTTGTATTTGCTTATAACCTTTGTGCATTCAGAACAACCTGAAGCAAAATACTCTGTTACAGTCAGGGCCGGACTTAGGAACGACGGAGCTCACCACGCCCAAAATCGTGTTGGAGTCTCTTCCGGAAAAAAATCGTCCAGATTTACCAAAAGAACACTCATTATAATAAAATAATCGTTTGTTCAATTGGTAAAAATTACAAAATTTGATAAAAATTAAAAAATCTTTACTAAAGCAGACTTGATTAACAATTATTTTATATATGCAAAAATATTTTACGACCTTTCCGAATATTTTTTATGAATATACCCCTCCCCCACGATTGGGGGTCCCTCAGCCACTGCTTATTTTGCTTGCGGGTACGGCCGGCTGTGGCGCGGCGAGCGAGGCAGATGCGTCTCGGGAAACCTCGCAAAGGAAATGCGGGAGAGCGAAAGGGCGAGGGGCGACGAGCGCGGACGGCGCTGACTGCACAGCGCATCTCCTTGCTCGGAGTAAACATGCCGCCGCCGACATCTGCGGAATCGTTGCGGACAGACACGGGAGCGGGATGTGGATGCGCGCACACGCCGTTTCCTAGGGCACCAACATCTCTCAAAGCTTCGCTTCTGACTTTCAAACCACTGATAAGAGGCTCGAGTCGGTGAGATTCAAGGAATGCGCCAGGATTTTCGAAGTAGTATGACTGTGTCTTGGCAGTTGCACAGAAGGGAAGAAGCTTAAACATATAATTTGTTACTGCATGTACGATCTTATTTATTGCATTTCTTTCAACGTTATATCAGTTTTTTCTCTCATCAATATTTACTAGCGGAAATCCAAACGGCACCTGCAAAGAGTGAATAAATGGTGCTCGATAATTCGATTTCTATGACGGTACTTCCAGCGACGATTCCAAATACGAGGATGATAATAATGATGAATTATATTTGGAAGAAGCCAGTATCACATCCAATACAAGATGTTGATACAAACATGGAATGAAATAGTACATGACAAGAAAAAGCCATAGAAGACTATTAAAATTCAAAGATTTCATTCCAGAACGAGGTAAAATCAGTTAAGTGCGAACTCTGCGACGTAATTGGTATTCTCTCTCCGGCGATTTTTGGACGACAGTGCGCGACTTTTGGGACATCTACTGGATTTTGGAAAACCACTGCTTTGTACTACGGACTACGATTTTGGATACTTATAAACTAGATCACGCCTGTAAAAGTTGAACAAATAAATTGTTATTGTTGACTTGTGTGTTTTCACGTACATAACAAGTTTGAATATTTATTCCGGAAGGTAGCAGCGGACCCCCCCTCCCCACTGGAACGCGAAATTCGCCCCTTGTGAAGTTTTTCTCCATCCAGGGTCATTCGCCAGCGGGACAGTTCCTATCGGGACAGGCTCGTATGGCCCGCCAGGTCCCCTGTCATGTTCAGTGCATGTGTCATTCCGTCGAGTTTAGTGCATCTGTGGAAGTGTGGAAGTATGGGAAGCTGAAAGATGAAAAGAGCAAAACATCAGAAATGTGCACGGCCTGGGGCCCGTTTCCTATAGTTCAGTTATGACACATCCCTAGTTTTGATTTTGAATTATCAAAAACTAACGATCCGAGCAGTGGGACGCAAGAATTCTCTAGTCAGTGGTTGAATTCGACCACGCTATGTAGCGAGTGTTTGCGTAGATCGCCACCGTCGTGACTCAAAACTTAGAATGTTCCTGTCAACAATGCTGCAAAGATAATATTGGACAAGAGGAAGTGAAAATATCAAAGAATTAAGAGTTGAAATTTAGGTGTGAACCTAAGCTGTCAGTAGAATTTTAATAAATCACAAACGAACTTACAAATAAACTCTAAATAACAAAAGGCCAGAGTACATTTATACTATACTGTACAACGCCTTCTCATCGAAGCGTTTTCGCGGCGATCGCCTAACTGTATTTATGGCGCCCCTCAAACCTAAACAGGGAGAAAGAAAAATTGAAGATCGTCGGCTGACGCCGTGTTCATTCGCTTATGGATTGTCTCTTATTGACTACCGTCAGTTACGCTACCAGGCTATTCTGCAGGATCTAGAACGCCACTTAGACATTACACAGTTGATCCTACATCGCTTTTGTATGATGAAATGAGGGCAAATATTTTTTGAAGGGAATTTAGGTTGTAAAGAAATTCACCGGTTTTCCCTGTAAACAGTAATCATTTTGTGTACTCCTTACTACTTCGTTTTCTACTTCCTTGACGTGCCATACAACACGAAAAGAGCCGCCGTAATCATTCCGAAAACTATAAATAAAGAGAACAAACAAGAATCAAGGAAACCTCACCCTTCAGCACAACTCACAAGTGACAAGAGCGAAGACCGATTTGCCCAAAAAATTCAAAGTTTTATTTCAGAACACACGTACTCAACAGATCACTCACCGTTTGAATATTAATTAACAATTAATTTGAGATTACAAAATGCTGAAGCACAAAGAATTTTATTATTCTCATTAATGTACAATATAAATATATTAAATGAATTGTGAGATTTTTTCTTACACTATTTTTTAGTAAATAATTTACAATTATAAACAATATTTACAATAATAAACATTTTAATCCAAAATAGAAAGTTCAATGCAAGTCGGCTTCATGATTACAAAATGTGACTGGCACAATTCTTCAGTCTTTATTCTTTCACATCAAAGTAGATATGCAGAAGTAAAATCACAATTGAAATGTCCCACCCGTTTTCATAATTCTCTGATTTTATGAACTTTTATAGAGATTTTAATTGTTAAGTTATTAAAATTATTTTAAAACTCTTATATAAAGAATCGTCATCATTGCTTCTATTCCATTATTATAAAATACCTTATTCGTTATAAGAAATCGTTCACAAAATGACATCTTATGGCACAATTTATGATGTATTTGTCGTTTATGGCACGAACAATTGCATAATCACACACTCGGCCAATCGCAGCGAGTGAATGGAGGGGAGGTAGCGGTAAGCCGAAAAGCTGACCATACTTTTTTCGCAAAATGTCAAATACTCGTAACGTCACTATTAAGTTGTTTCACAAAATTAGCTTTGATTCTCTTGTTAATGTAAGTTGGTATACAAAATTACACAAGAAAATAACGTAAGCAACTCGTTTATAATGTTGCTCTATTGCATTCGTACAAATTTGAAAACTCACTCCTAAGGTCGCTCGTTTTCAAAACGAACTCGTGCAATAAATCTTAACATTATAAACTAGTTGCATAATAAGGAAACGAAAAAAAGAATAATGGCAGTACGAACGGTTTTTTATTAGGGTTCCTTACATCCCAAATTTACTTGGTGCACAGTTCTCACGTACGACTACTACACAATAACTCTTGCAGACAGTAAGAGATTAGAACAGCCCGACACCTCCACGACTAAACACAAACGAGCGACAAGGGACACTTCTCTGGAGCCAGATTCAAATTCGCATTCTGTGACCAAGCGTAATTCAGTCGCGTGTCAAACACAAGTGTTCACACAATGTACATCTCTGCAACGTATGTGGAGAAAAGACTTTGTCGAGGGATTCTTTCCACCCCCGTGTCCCATGGAGCGCCGTCTGCCAGCGAGCGGAGCCCTGCCGGAGCTTACGCAACGGCGTCGCCTCCGCGGCCGGCGAGCGAGCCTGCTAATTCGCTTCGCTAATCGGGCGCGTTCCGTCGTCGCGGCAAAAGTAGGCGGCCGGAGTGAAGGGGGCCGGACTCGCGAGGCCGCCACCATCACCCCGCCGGACCACGCACGCACGCACATCGCACGCACGCCTCAGGTGAAAGGCGAACAGCGTCCGAGGAAAGGAACGTCGTGGTGTGTCCGTGATGGTTTTGTCAACAAAGTCAGAGGAGGGCACAACGGAAAATAATCGTTTTTCAAAGTCAGCAGAATTGCAGTAATTCTCATCAAGTATTTTAGGAAGATTGTAAAAAAAGGCGCAGATATAATGGCAGTATATGTTAAATGTTCTTTGATCGTTGCTTTTTACGGCTCATCAAAGAGCAAAACGAATCTTTAAGACGTACTGGGCAAAGAATGAATTCGAATTTGAATACGACTTGTCTAGATTAAACTACAGACTGTTTTCCGAAACAAATAACCAAAATATCGCGGAAAAATTAATAACGAGCGAGAATCAAATCTATGATCGAACAATAACCCAATCTGTACACGACATAAGGAAATCATAGAAATATTTAATTAGATTCAATAATTCCATGATCAAAATAAAGTCTAATAATTGGCTCCAAGAGGTATCGCTTGAGGGGGGAGGAATTCTCTCTCAATTTAATCTTCATTTTCAGTGTCATGTTTCAATTACTTGTGCATGGAGGAAATTTTCCACAGCAAAACAATAAAATTATCTTGAACTCATACATTCCAAAGTCGACTTAAGCAAAATGAAATCGCTCTCCTTCACTTATTACGACTAAGGAATTACAAATCAACACAATTTGTACAACTTTTTCATCTACACAGCCTTCTCTTTGATGGACTCTTGAAAGGGAAACAATCACGAGAATCTGCATTTTCTTCCTCTAAGGGTCCCTAAATGAAGTTAAAAATACGCGTTTGATCCATTACATACTCTCTAGTGAAATTCCAAAATATCGTGCAGGTATCAGTTACCTTCAGCGTGCAATCAATTGTAAATATGACTATTAAAAAACATTCTTTTCATTTTTTTCCGTAAAGATTTTAAAATTCCTTACAAATGTACATTTACGTCGTGCTCAAACAACGTCATCTGGTTGATAAGAAAAGAAAAATAACATATTTGCACTAAGCCGTGGCTGAACAAGCCAGGCAAGAATGACTCCTTCTAAAAATCCGCGCCCGCCCTCACTGGGATGAGCACGGCGTGGGCGAAGGCGAAGGCGAAGCCAAGGGAGGGCGGTGACTGCGGTGACTGGGGAGACGGAGGCAGTGGCCGGCCGAACGCCGAAGGCGCGCTGTTCTGCATGCAGAGCGCGTCGCTGCCGGCGCCGGGACGCGACGTGGGCGCTCAACACCGCCACCACGATGACGACGACATCTGCTTGGATCCCACGACAGGCAACCAGGCACCCGCAGCGACTGTCGCACGCTGTTTCCAAGGAGGGTCACAAGCGGACGAAAAATGTCCACCGCTTTCACCTACCCTTCCAAATCTACAAAAGTCTACCGCAACGCTACAAATTGTAGTCTGATATATTCTTTGGAGTACGATGGTATAATTTGACGAGAAAATAATTCAAGTGGAAACGCGCCTTGAATAGAAAGTATTCGTTCTTGACCATATGAGTGAATGACATTCTTATTGGGATCAGATGTGATTTCTTCACGCGTCATTCTCGTCTCTGGCCGCTCTTTCTATTACCTTTAATGTACAAACGAAATCTTAGTGCATCAAAATTGTATCAGCTAAAGATACATGAGAATATATTTGAGACGAATTCAAATGTCTTCATTTTACATCCTGCTCTACTATCGCATTCGTAACTACATAAACTAGTCCACGAAGTGAGGCCTAACAAACAACGCAACTTGCCAAAGTCGGCGGTCAGGTCGGCCATCGGCATGGGTAGGCGCTTTCTCCCTCTCTCTCCCCCCCATATCGTCCCACTATATCCGTCCCTCTCGACACGCGCCACTGCGGACGTCGGCAGGTGCCGAGGCAGCGAGCGCCCTGGAGCCGTGCCCAAGGGCGGCAACCTCGTGGCTCGCGCACTAAACAGAACAGCGAGCCATCGAGCTCCCAACGCCCCTCCTCAGCCCCTCTCTCCAGCTGGGGCTCAATTACAGAGCGTCTGTTCGGCCCTCGTCACGATGACTGCAGAGAACGTGCAACAAGGTCGTGAGGGCACCTCCGCCCAGAGGGCCACCTCAAAATAAAAAGACGAGACAGAAACCTGCCGCGTCCTCTCGCAGGCAACTGAGAGAATAGTCAATATCAAACAGAACAGCACACCCCGAATGCTGTGGAAGACAATGAACGAAGTTGGCTGGCAAGAGGGCACATTACGAAGAAGAAAAGTTACAATCGAAATTACTCAATTTACAATTTACTTTTACAGAGAAAACGAAATTCACAAAAACTAACTGAAATTCATATCCGTTGGAGAGAGTGCTAAGTATATCTTATGTACTCACCGCAAACTGTATGTAAAAGTCTGTTACACTAAATTTTATACCAGACAACGCAAGATAACAAACACTGTTTACAACATGTATAACTAAAACGCCACTCGATACACTAATCGAATATTTCCGCAAAAAGGGTAAGTTTGTAAATAACGAACAAGTTTGCACACGTGCATTAGTAAACTCTCTACAAACACTTCTTAGTCTTCCACCGCAAAACAAACGCAAATGTTACAGCATTGTTTCTCACAACACAGTCATCTTCCGTAATACGGGTCAGAAAATAACAGCTGCACTGCAGAAATGCAATACTTGAATAGAAACGCATGCCTGTGGTTCAGATCGACGCCAAAAACTAAGTCCACCGCAGATAGCGCATCCCAAGTCAATAATGCAAAATTTTCTACAGCATATTACATATATTGTAAAATATGTGTCATTTTCTTCGTTACTAAACCTAATGTCGATAATTCGTGGAATCTATTCTCTGAGTTGCTGTAACAATCACAGTTATTATCTGGAACGCTTCGTGAATACAGATTATCGTTGTTGAACGTCTTTGTTTAGTTCATAACTAGAAGTAATAAAAAGAATGACCACGCTATCAATTCCTTGAGATAATTCAGCAGTTGAATCTTGACGTTTTAGAAGAAAACTAATTTTCACCGAATGTAGGTAGATGGCTTCTCGTCACAATTTGTGGAAAACCTAACAGGCCTAAACGTAGCCTTGTAATGACGATTAACAATTTTTATGAAACATTGTTTGAAGGAGCTGATTGCCTAGTATCAGTACAAGAGCTACTGAAATACCAGAAAGAATCAACACAAATTTGTAACAAAAGTCTGTTAATATTATCTCTCGTGTTACGAAATGTAAATATCAAACCTGGTAGTCTTTGAGAAACTCACACAGTCTTTAAGAAAGAGACAATTGAGGTATGCACCGGTAGTTGCTATTGACGCAAGTTCGTTTGGGAGAGACTGGCGTGAGAAATGGATGCCGGTAAATCCCCGGTTTAGGGTGGCACGGTTTCTTTGATTCACTGATTCGGTTCATTAGAGGAGAATCGATTCAATGAACTGAATCCTTGTTTATGCGTACTAGTCGCGTGTAATAAAGATCATGATTTTACCGCAATAAATATAATTATTTAAAATAAAATCTATTTCATAAATTCATGCTATTTACTTTTATTATTGGGGGTTATCGTCCCCCAAATTCCCCATTTTAAGACTATAAGAATTATCGAGATAAAGTTCATAATGTTGACACCATAAATATAAATATTTAAAATAAATTATATTTCACAAGCACATGTTACTTGCACTTTTGTTATTGGAGGGCTTTCGCCCCCAAACCCTCCATTTTAATACTAAAAATCAACTCGTCATAAAATAATAAGTATCGTAAACAATCAAAAAGAAAAATCAATTCACATATTTGTTGATATTATAAAATTTTAATAGTATAACCTCTACTATAGTAATACTTAAAATTAGTGTACTGTCTCTGCACAAATTACGTAGGACATCCTTATGACACGAAAAAAATTAAATGACTCATCAAAATATCACGAAGTCTGCTTATTTCTGGAAAAATACATTCTTTTTACTTTTTATGCACTGAAGTTTAATAAATTAATTCGAAATAAAAAATAACTAGTAAATGTTAATGCAATAAATACAATTGTTTAAAATAAATTATATTTCACAAACACATGCCACTTAAACTTTTATTATTGGAGAAACTTTTATTATATCCCATTTTAATACTAAAAAACAACTCGCCGTCCATTTTTTAACAAATACTACTTAATATGTTAAAGAGAGCAGAATTTTTATAGAAAAAGAAAAAAAATTAACTCATATATTCATTGAAATTTTAATTCTTTAAATCATTTCAAGAAAATGACTGAATTATTGCTTATCTTTTCTTCACTTTCTACGACACGTGAATTCAGAGAGGTAGCTATCAAAATTAGTTTCAACTCTGAAGCGTATGGGTTCTTTCACGTCAAGCAGTATTTTGACACCATTTAATCACATTCAAATGCCCTTGTCCGTGCAAGTTATAAATAAATTCATTTTATCATTATTATTATTATTATTATTATTATTATTATTATTATTATTATTATTATTATATTATTTTTATTATTATTATTCGTTATGATGCCAGTGTTCACGCTTTTTGACCACGCCTATAACACACGAATAATTTGGCGAATCGTGAGTGATGATGAGAATACGACATGAACGCCGCAGTGAGAGACAGGCGAAACGAGAGAAGTCCGATTCCACCTGGTGGAACCGTCGTTGCTCAGCAAAGGGATCGTCACGAGTTCGAACCCCGAAGGCGCGCGGCCCACTCAAAAGCATTGTGAAAACTGCAATAACTCTGCCTGGGAGGCGGCGCAATGGAGCGGTTACGTTGGTCCCGCAGGTGGCAGGCGAGCGCGGGGCAGGCGCGAGCGCGGGGCAGGCGCGAGCGGCGTCGGCGGCGGCTGGGGCGACAGCGCCGGTGATGGATGGACGCGGCGCCCAAGAACAAAGCGCCGACGCGGGGGCGGGCGGGAGGAGCAGCTGGCGAAGAAGCTGTCGGGGCGCCGCCTTCGCCTTCGCCTTCGCCTGCGCGTCTGGCGTCGCGCGCACGTGCACAGCCCGGAAGCGGCTCCGCACCCGCGCGCGCTCGCCGCCGCCGCCGCCGCCGCCGCCGCGCCGGCCGGACGCAGCCAGTTGGCGCAAAAATCAGCGCTCATTGAAGCAACTGCTGCTCAGCGCCGCCTCCGCCTCCGCCGTCGCCGGCCATTTAGCAGCTCTCTTGCTCCACGCACAATGCAACGAGAAACAATTACACCCGTAACAGCATTTCTCAGAAGCAGCAAGCCGCTTAGTGGGCGAGGGATCTGTGCGAGCATTGCATTTTACGTGAATTAAGTCTCTTAAACACTTCAAATCACCTTCCAAAGGGTTTATATACATACTAAACCAACCCAACATACCTCAGACTCCTATTTCTTGCAGTTGCGGTGTCGAACATGCGAGCATGCGCAATACAGTTTTATGTCAGCGAAAAAGGCAGAGGGAATCCTTTGTGCGAGCAAACCCCTCATTGGTGACGTAGGAACATAGAAATAATGCTACACTTTCTAATACGTCACTTTTTTACAAAACATATAAATAAAAAACATTAAATAAAGAAATAAGATGAGAAGAAAACGGAAACTAATTCACTAATAAATTCGTTGGCATCAAAATAATTGAATAATCCTCATAAGAAGTTGTTTTTTTAATTTGCTATTCACTAATCGCCTCCTATATTATTTCAGTAGTATAATACCTTTTGTGGCTCTCACACGCAACCAATCTTTATAAATGAGGTCTCTGAAGAAAGAGAATTTCACGGAGACGTGACGAATTGCACGAAATATGAACGTTTAAAAAACCCATCTAAATATTTGCAATGGAACCGGAAACTCTCGGACGGATTTTTTAATCTGCATCGTTAAATAAATCTTCAACAAAGCGGTTTAGGGCCTTAAAAAGTTAAATTTTGAGGCCAAAGGCCTCAAAGAAACGTTTCTCACACCATATTCTATAAGATGAGATCTTTTGAACATTCTATTACGTTTTTGTTGGTTCGACGCATCGTGATTCTATTCCACCTGCTCAGAGCCAACAGAATCTGCCACTGTAAGTGAAAGTAAACTAATTACTTGATATTCTACAGACTGAATTACACTGAATATTCTACAGACTGAATTACTCTGCTTGGTAATAACGTTAAATAAGAATGGCTTGAATTGAGAAGGGTGTTTTGTATTGTTATCAATTACAAGTAGTCACATACCGGGCGAGATGGCTCAGGGAATCAACTGATGTCACTGCAGCCCCTCTGACCATGATGTCCTAGGTCGGAGTCCCGACGGCGGCAGGATTTTCGACACTAGTTTTTCAGCTAGGTTGAATTCAGTCGCTGTCTGGAGGAGAATTCTAGTGGCCGGCTGCTCTGATCTGTAATATTCCGGGGTTTCTCCGATCAACACCAGGCGAATGCCGGTGTAGTATCCTAGAAAACGGGCCATGGACCGCGCGCGATCTTTCCTTCCTCTTCCTTGTCCTGTCCTGTTCTCTCCCACGTACATACACTTACACTAACATGCACTACACTACCACCCATGCCGGGAGACCAGTTGGGAGATTAGAGTTTTTCCGGCTGGGCCAGTGCATCGCTGGTTGAATGTTCCTGGTTGGGGAACACCCTCTAGCCGACGGTAGGTCGGCGCAGGATCTCGCCATCCAGCAGAGGGAACTCCGCCAATTCCCGAGAAAACACACACTACACTTACGGGACTAATGACCCTAGTAGTTGTCAAACCCAGAATCACTAACTACTAATCAATCAATCAATCAAAGAGACATAAAAGAAGTGACGGAGGATAACAAGGACATGGAGAAGAAAATACAATAGATATATTACAGCCAATAGATATATGGAAATCGCAAAAGAGGGAAGAGGATGAGGATTAACATGCGAGACAGGTACGCTAGTAAACTTTATTGCTCATTAGCCTCTTTTTCTCTTCATTATCAATCACCACAAGAATTGTATAATCATTCCATTGTATTAATCGTTAATCTTTCATATATTCAAGGACGATCACATCCTACATACATCATGAGTTTGGCACTAATTTTAAATAACAACCTCACGCGTGTAAACCTTTCCATCATGGCAAGCCGCCTAAATGCGATGATCTTTATGGGACTTATGGCATCAGTCAAGTATTATCATGTAACGTACTATTATAGAGCAATATACGCATTTACTCATCATCTCTCTGATTACTTATGATTTGCGTTCCCCTCCCCATTAAATCATTTATTCCACAATTAACTCCATTTTTAAACTTCGCACCTTTCCTCAATATGCTTAACTAAAATACTGGTTAAATCCGACTTCGTTTCAGCCGGCGCCTCTGGTCGTCTTGGGGCCTTCCTCCGCCCGCCTTGGTGCGTTGCCGCTCGGAGTCGTGTGGGGCGAAACGAGCGCGGATGCCGCCGCCCACCGCCCACCGCGCCGCTCGCGCATGGCCCCCTCGACGCCGTCACCACCTGCTCCTCCACCAGCACAGTCCAATCCACTGGCAGCGAGATCGGGGCCCTTCGGGATGACAGCGTATTAAACAATGTACTAGAACGTACCATCTTTGTAGATGGCGGCAGCACTCAACCAGACCACTTGGTCGTTACCTCTCGCGCACAAGCTAACGCGGTCCAGTCTTGGTATTCCTGATCTGTCTTACACATTCCGACATATGTAATCTTTAATTAATATACTACATGCCACATAATACAGTCACGAGTCCTCATTCAAACCTTTGCACCACCCATGCTTCATCGCAACCACTAACTTTGCTTCACATCACTAAATATTCTCGCGATTGTACTAATGATCATTCAGTGTCTTTTCACCACGCTCCCAGCCGACTCGCCTTCTCGCCGCCTTCTGCCCTCTTTTCCTCCAATAAGATTCGTTGTTTCCCGCGAACGTCGTTGATAACCCATTCGCGAATTTGAATTTATGTATTTATGACTTTTCTTATGCATTCTCATCGACGTTTTAACAGTTTTCATACACTTCTCTATTTCACTAAGTAGTAATTATTATTTTTTGAAGCCAATATTATTGGATAAAAGAAAAAAGCACAACCCAGAAAAAAAATTTGAAAAGTTTCAAAAAATACTTTGGTACACCAGATACAGACACATTAAAAGAGAAGCAAAGAAAAGAATGACTTGGCGATAGACACGGTAGATCTTTAGACAGACCTTAGAATCATTGCATGATGCAGTATGTTTTTCGGAATAGATTCATTTTGGTTGTTTTTAATACTAAAACATCGAGTAGAATTAAAGTTCATGTTTATTATTTTTTAATTTGTCGACTGGCATAGAAGAAAGTTATAGATAAAGAATAATTACTCATCCTTTCGTATAAGAAAACATTAAATTTAAAAAAACAAATATTTTTTATTGTTAAAGTAATGAATAATACCACTTATCAAAGAAAGACGATGAGTACATATTGTAATGTTCTAACGCGTGGCAAGAAATCGTTTGACTTCGATTATTGCAATATTTTACATTTTGACTCTAAATTAATATTTGATATTTCTCCTGTGCTACATTTACTGAGCAGAATGTAGGTCGACTCGAAGTCTCCTTTCCGCTTCATTCAAGATTTAACGTTGCACGTGCGTGACACGTTCTCAAGGCAAGAGTCGGTTGTCGAAGTGGTGCTACCGGTCCACTCATCGCCCGATTTCGCAGCCACCGCTCAGGTGCCATAGACGCCTCTCCAACGAGTCATCCAACACTAACCGATTATTTTTGAGATCCTCCGGCTTTCACTAATTTTGCTTTTTATGCTGCTATTCGCGCAAAGCATTAAATGTAGAATGTTACCGTTTCTGTGACCGAATGTTTTTATTAGGGAAAACTGCATTCCGAAAGTAACGGTAATTTAATTTCTGGATATCACCTTATTATGATTGGAAGGAATGCTTTATCTGGTGTGTTAAACAAATGGCGCCTTTAAACAGCCTATGGTGCGGATAGCTGCCAAGGCCTCCACTAAGTACCGCTCCTTGCGCTATAACCGAGACTGACGCATTCGGTCATTTGTATTTTAGATATCGAAGAATAAATTCGCACATTTAGCATGTAATTGACAATTTTCTAGCAACTTTGCGGAAAGTTTTTAAAATTTCAGACTCACTAGAATACATTTGATATCCGTTGGGGAGTATTAAATCACACATTAAAGTAGAAATTGGGGCTGGGTTAATGATATTCTCAGTAGAAAAGATATCGCAAGAGTAGTTGTATTGCAAGTCAAAATAGCTTTATGCGGGTTTAAAAAATTGTGATGTAATTAAGCTTCAGCTTTTTTCCCTTTCCTTCCCAAACGTGGAATGTGAATAAAACGAGTTTATATTACGCCTTTTAGATTAATCTAATTAACTAGTTATCTTACCATAGAGCTGCATTCAACTAAATGTTCACGATTTTATTTCACCGTGTGATTCTATTTTCTACTGACATAATTATTTTATTTAATATCATTAAAATGCAAATTATCGCTGCTACAAACGCACCACATTAATTTACTAAGTAGGTTTCTGTGTTGTTTTTTTTTGCCCAATGTTTACAATTTCCATTGGAATTGTTATACGTACACAAAGAATGTTTAAAATGTTTTATTATGAAACAATTGCTACCTTCATTTTCTTGGAATACGGTAATATGAAGTGAAACCTTCTCACAAATAGTTATATGTTTTGTCCATTTCTAAAAGACTTGGGTACGCGTTCGCTTATTTTAAACTAAATTTAAAAAGCCTACCTAAGTCGACTTGCTGTGAAAAAAAAAATCAAACCGCTCCCCAAGCAATCAAATAAGCCCTCATCCACCTCTGTAGGTTATCTTCGGACTAATTCACAATCGGTGCCACACGTTAAGCGCTTAGCTCTTCATTTATTACTAGTGGCCTGCAGCAGCAGAAATGTGGCTGAACAAAACCATACAAAAATGGTTTTCCGAAATACCTTACAATACATTGAATATTATACAATAAACGTTGCAATACATTACATATTGTAACAAAAACATTCTTCACGAATACCGTAATAACATAGTATAGTACAATAGAATGAAAACAGTACAGCAGTTATTTACATACTATAGATATAAAGAGGTAGCTGTTCCTTAACGCAACACGCGAACAGCAACAAATTAATGGCGAGCGGCCTCTTCACTGGAGCCTTGCTGTCCACAATGTCACAACGTCAGATGTATTGTAAACAGTGAATGAGAGTTCAATCCATACGCGCAGTATGAGAAAAGACTGTTTAACACAATCAAATAATTGTGTTTTTCGGTCAAAATCGAAACTGTTTCTTTACTTTTAGATTTTTTCGAGTTCCTGGGTATCTAACAAAACCATAAGCATTGCTCACATGACCGGATTCTGCATAGTTTTCCATCAATTTGTGCGTGCATGATTAATGAAGGTGTTTTCAATTTTTCTCGAGTTCCTGTAAATCTAACGAAACCATAGACTCCACTCACATGGCCTGAGGCTGCATAGTTTTCTTTCGATTTCTCTGCGCCTTGGAAAGTAGTAATGAATACGATGTCCTAATTGTAGAAAGGCATCTCGTATTTCTTTTCTCAATACACGCTTATTAAATGATTGCAGTTTTACTATTATATACTAGCACTGGAAAACTGCTCTTGAACACGACTAATTCAAGAGCATTGCTATTGGCTCACACTGACGTACAAGAAAGATGATTTCTCAAGGCACCTGCAGTCCTGAATTTCCACATTTCAAATCCTCTCTAATGGGCGCGATCCACACGATAAAAGCAGCCTTAAGAAAGGGCGAGTGGACACGCAGTCGCTCGGCCGCGGATGCTCTCTCGGAAACTCGCTCCCCAGCGATCGGTTTCACTTTCCAGCGCCCCGTTTCCATGCAGCCGGCAGAGCGAAACCTCCACAACCCCCGGTCAAGAGCAGAGAAATCGCCCGCAACTGGCTTCTTCGCAAAATAGTTCGGCCTACTGGTGTTCTATTTTTCCATATGATTATGCACTTTATTTCAAAACACGTCCAACTTACGTCACTGCAATATCCTCTATGGTAATTACTCATTTATTTTAGTTTATAGTCATACATTATTATGAACCAGCAACATCAATACAATTCGTTTCTATGTTCTCGAAAATACATCCTCCAGTAAAACAATTCAGATTTCAACAACCTTCAGTTTCTTAAACCAGCGAAGTGAAACATTACTTCCCTTCACAGACTTTTCAAACATTTACAAACAGTTGCAATATATACTATTCAGTAATCAATCACTATTTAATTATGATTTGCAATTTTGTTAATTTCTGGTATTACATCACAGGCATACACTAAATTCAAAAATAGCTAGGCAGCTCAGAAATTATTTCCACAAGGATGTGATTTATTTATCACCTTTTCTATGAAACAGGCTTCACTATACACAAGGTACGAAATGGACATTTACTTCATAGCAATTCAGTTAATTCCCAAGATGTTTAAATATTACCAACCCTTAAAGTTGTGTTGCTGTTAAACAAACGAGTTCTTTCTCATTTCCCTCCAAAAGTAGGGGTGTACCACGCAAAATGAATAATCAACTATAGACAACTCTTTTTGCAAATGTTTATTTGTCTTCTAAAGTATGACATTTTCAATTCCACTAAAAAACAGGAGTGCACAGGAGAGAGCAAACAAGAGGAAATAAAAACAAGAATGGCGTTTTCAAATATTCATACTCTTCGCGATGACAGAGGTCACAGTGTGCTAGCCTGCGCCAACTCGCAGGTTGCTGGCCCTTGAGCTCTCTCCGCGAATAATATCCGCACGTCGAAAAGGACATGCTGGCAATTCACAAAAGAAAGTATCCGCGACGGGCTGCAATTGGCGCCCTTCTGCGTATAGGATGGTTCTCTTTGGAGAGACGCACATATCGCGTCGAGCGAGTCCGTTCAATATCCGAACAATCGCCTTTCGAAAACAATTTTAGAAGAGTGCGAGAAAAACAGCACGATCCCGTGCAACTGCGAGGCGACTTTAATTTTCTTCTTTTCGGGACACCGGATCGATGCTGGCGAGCAGAAATGTACAGTAGACGAGCCCCGGTTGCCGTTAGAAAAGAAACTCCAAGGGGATGTTGTAATAGCTGCTGAAATTACTGGTCGACGGATGCCTCAACAGTCCGGAAGAAGACAGTTTAAAACTACAGCATATGGGAACTCCAAAATAGCGATGTTTGCGTGCCCCGAATGCGAATATTTACAGTTTTTCAGACGCACAAACGATGGGATTGGAGCCTATGTTGATTCTGCTGCTTTCCAAAGTTGTGAAATGAAACACTCCGAAAAAATCTCCGAGAATTTCAAATAGGTATGTTTACTATTCATAGATGAACATTCATTCAAATGCCTGGTTTTACGAGTATTAATGGAAGTACTCAATTCAGGGAGAAAAACCAATACAAGCGAAGGTATTGTAAAAAGTGGATGTAGAAATTTCTTCCCATATTGAGGTGGTTTAGGTTTGAGTCAATGTTAGTAACTATGTTTGTGTTCTCAGAAATTTTATTTTGTATATAATCTTTAATTACACATTAAATTAAATTAAATCTTAGCGACTTCACAGAGAAGTAAAACTATTTTGGAAAGGGTCTGAAAAGTACACAAAACAATTCCTAAAATGTAATAGGTGTTCATGCATTATTTGTACATAAGTTAAAAAAATTATGTTCTCATTTCCCATCTACTGACGAAGCTCTTCCTAAGTTTTAAAAGCATTCCCGATACCTATTCAAAACGTGAACGACCACATCAATAACGCTCGATCTCAGATTAGCATTAAAATTTCGTTTATAAATACTATTCAAATGAGAATCTAAGAGATACAAAAGCAACTCTACTTTGAGTTTTGTCATCTACTAAATTATTTCATTTATATTTGTGGGTTCAATCAATTATTCAGTCATCAATATTCATCATCAATGAAGGATGATCTATTGACAATGGACAATTGACTAACAGTAACGAATTAAATCCTGCCTGACTAGTACATATTTGTTGCAAAAACACGCGCATCACATACCATGCTCAATGACGGTTGATGCGCCCTATGAGCTCTTAACATGGGACGCGGACAAACGACGCACGCCTCGCAGAACAGAACAGAACCCGCGTCCACGAAGGTCTGCGCTTCGTCCACCACTCGCCGAGCCGATCACTTCGCGCAACAGCAGCGGGCCGCCCAATTTTCGCCCCGCCCACCGGAAAAGAGGAGTCTGTGAAATGTAAATACGTTCAATTCCCATTCATCCTCAGGTCTCCGGCGCCGAACGGCATTTGCATGATCCGCTTTCAGGCCGGCGCGGATTGGAAAAGCCTCCGCAAGATGCCTGCGGGTAATTCGTGGGCACGTTGAACCGGCCAACGAGGACGAGGACGAGGAGGAGGGCGAGAGACCCCGTCTCGGGAAGCGGGCGGGCAATGCATTCCGGAGGGGTGGGGGTGGGGTGGCGTTCCAGAAAGCGGTTCCCAACTCGCACCCGCGCATTCTACAGTGAAGTGGTTGAACCACCGCACCACGGACGCGGGGCACGCACTCGCGAGATTCGCCCAGCGCCCTCGCAGCACGCGGGAGCGAGCCACTCCATCAAGAGGTGAAATTCCTTTGCGCACAACGTTGCGGCGCGAGGGAAAATTTCTATTTACCTACTCTGAATAAGTTAATTTTTTCTCGATAAAAAATTCAATTACGTCGTCTATTGAGATTTTGAGCGCGGCTTTCCTCCAACTCTCCTTATCCGGGAGATATGTCGAAACCGGAACAGAGGTTACTCGTTATGCTCATAAAGAGAACGAGTATCCTTCGTAACTGTTCAATGCGGAAGAAGAAATATTCAATTAAAGTCGAGTTAGCGAATATTCTCGGACGCACGTCGGAAAGCAGAGCAGCATCTGAGGGATTTCATTACGTTTCCCTTCGGAGCCCGCTACATTCATTCAAAGAACTCTCAAACAATTTGTAATAAAGCGCGAGAGGAGAGGATAAGGGAGAGGGGGAATAAAAGAGGAGAATGAGGAGTAGAAATACGCGCACAATATTGTTCTTCGTCCCGTAAGCGGGTTAGCGGTATCAAAACACACGGGGAAGCACCGATGTCTGGCCTCCCAATTTCGGTTCCGAGCGCCTCTCTCCCACACGGCGCACGATTTCTTCTGTTTCGTTAGCGTCAGCACTCGGCGCGCCCACCCCCTTCCGGCCCCGCCCCCCACACGCACTACCCTCCGGTGGAGCCCTCTCTCGCTCTCTCTCTCGCCGCCGTCGCCGCCGCGTCCCCTCAGTTATCCGTTAATTCAATTTTCCGTCGGCCTCCGCTTCGCTATCGGCGCCACACCGCCGGACCGCACCGCCGCCGCCGCCCTCACCATACCTTTCTGTACATCCCCGCCCACCCACCACATCCATGTCCACGTTCCCCCGCTGTTCCATTGTCCCATCCTATCGTGTCCTGACACGCCACGTTACCGCACACGCCGCCCTGCATCCCAACTCTCCCTCTTCGTCGTTCCTACCCTACCAACACCCGCCGTTCCGTCGCCTTCCAATGCTTTCCACCATCTCCCTCCCTCTCTCTCTCTGTACCCTCTTCGCTCCTCTTCCGCTGCAAATTACAACGCAGACCCGAGCTTTCGCCATTTTTATGCGCGCAAATTAGTTGTGTAATTAATTTGTTGCGTTTCGGCGCGCGGCCCTTTGTCTGGGCGTCATTAGGCCCCGCGGGGCGCCCGCTGCGCGCGCGATGCGGCGCTCCACGCCCCCCCCCCCCGCGTTTATTTATATATGTAAGCACGCACGCACGCACTCACCCAGACACGCACCCCACCCTCAGCCCCGCTGCTCGCGGCTATGATCAACCACGTTCCGACCTTAGAAGGCGGTGCCGCTGGACAATGACGCAAGGGATGCCTGCACGGTGCAGAGGATACGTGGCGTCAATCCGGCAAAATTATCAGATATTGAGACTGGTTTGAAACACACATTCCAAGGCAACTGGTCTCATGGTTTGACAAACCTCATATTAATTTCATAGAATTGCAACATCAAAATAGCAATGAGATGACGTCGGACGTTCAAATGTCATAAATTTCTCACTTGAATCGATTAAAAGAAATCGAACTCGAGAAGTAGACCATACTTAAGATTTACGATTTACGTTTTACCTTCAATTTAATGTTTTGTTTTCTCCAGAAACAGTTTCATTTAGTGCATCGATAATTCATCATCGTTGCCGTCTGCTGCTTCCCCATCTGCTGCGTACCAGGTGATGGACCGAACCTCCATTACCGATTAAAGTCCAGTACTGTTACGGTGGAGAGCATCGTAATCACTCTCACCACGACCGGTGGAGTTGTAAAACAGGTAAAAGGTGACATTACATTAACGGTAACTATCTCCAAAGGGCGACGAGACAGTTACATTTCATTACTGTCACTAAATTTGATGTGCAGGCTATGACACCTCTGAGTGCCGTTTGCCTCTAACTAACTCTCTGGCTGAAATGAAGTACGCCTACATACACCCTATAGGGATAGACTTGTTAGCGTTTCACCGAAATTCTCGAATAACCGACGTTTATTTGCAAGACCAACTGGAATTTGCCTCCGCAACAAACTTTCCTTAGTATTTTTTTTTTTTTTTTTTTACTTTTTCGTAAACGTATTTTATTATGCAATGTTGGAATAATTTTACTACGCGAAGTGAGCGTTCCCTTCTAATAAAATGGCGACATTGCACCTTAGAAACCTTCATAAGTTCTCCTACTACAAGTATTCTTACCTTTCTGGAATTGAAAAAACTTCTCAAGAGTAGATTTAATAAATGACAGAAGTTTCATCTCTTCTCGTGTCTTCCGGTGCGAGACGTACCTGCAATAATGAAAATGGAATTTTTAAAACAGAGCATGTAACATACTTCAAAAATTAGTTTGTAAAAAGTTTGCGATAGAATGTATTTATAGTTTGGTCATGAACCACGATATATTTAATACCAAGTTAATTCTTTAGAACCTATCTACAATTTGTTTGGAATTATCTCAGTAAAGTAAAACATTTAACAACATTCCACTACTTGTGTACAACGATATCATAACAGTTTAAGGTACAAACTAGTAGTAAATTCGTGTATTGAAATTAGCACAACGTACGGGCAAGGAAAAAGCACATTAAAGTACCTCTTAAAAGAAAGCTTTACAGAAATTTGAAGTACGAGCAATTGCGGCAATTACGGTTCACCCAAATGCAGCGACGAATTTCCGTAGGTTGTATTCGAAGTTAGCCCGACCCATTCCGCTTCAGCACTTGCCGCCCCGAGCGAGGGCGAGGGCGGGGGCGGTGGCGGGGGGCGGGGGTGGGGGCGGGTGTGGCCGGCGCGCGTCACCGTCGCAGCCACGCATCACAGCCGCGCGGGGCGGGGCGGGACGGGAAGGGGGGCGGGGCGGGGCGGGGAGGGAGGCGGGGCTGGCGTGGCGGGGCGTGGCGTGGCGGGGCGTGGCGTGGCGGGGCGTGGCGTGGCGGGGCGTGGCGTGGCGGGGCGTGGCGGGGCGGGGCGTGGCGTGGCGTGGCGTGGCGTGGCGGGGCGTGGCGTGGCGTGGCGGGGCGTGGCGGGGCGTGGCGGGGCGTGGCGTGGCGGGGCGGGCCGGGGCGGCGGCCGCCAGGGGCCCGGACGTGCTCGGGGCTGACAGCTGCCACCCAAGTGATGCGCGATAGAAAATGAATTATCAATATTTGCTTGCCGCGCACGGCTGCAACATATTGGCGGGCGCGGCCTGTATATTTCACGGGCCGCGAGCTGTTTGCCATTCATACCGATAGCCGTGTCGGCGCCGGCGACGGCCGCCGTTGCATTGGCGGCGCGGCGAGCGCTGGGAACGGTTACGGCAGCCGCGTTCACGATAGCGGATGGGCGAGGCGGGAACTGACCACGGCAATGGTGGCGACGCAGCGATGTCCAGGTCGCTCCGGTCACCGACATCAACATGACTGTAGAATCCCTGAAAGCCGTGGCGCTTCGTTGGTTGGTTGGTTACTTAGTGATTCCGGGCGCGTCAACAGCTTTGGTCCGTAGTCCCATAAGTGTAGTGCATTTTTCATCGGGAGATGGCCGTGATCTTTCCCTGCTGAATGGCGAGATCCGGCGCCGAACTACCGTCGACTAGCGGACTTTCCCCCTAACCAGGATTCTCCCACCTGCGAGACAAGTACTAAGATCCCGACCGGTGACCCAGCATGTGTGGTAGTGCAGTTTATGTTCGTGTAAGTCTGATGTGTGTGTAAGAGGAGAGGATACGACAGATCGCGCGCGGTCCGCGTGAAGGAAGAGGAAGGAAAGATCGCGCGCGGTCCGGGGCCCCGTTTGTTAGGGTACTGCTCCAACATTCACCTGGTGTTAATCAGAGAAACCACAGAAACCTACCGATTAGAGCACCCGATCGCTAGAATTCTCCCCCAGACAGCGAGAGAATTCTACCTAGCTGCCGAGCTAATGTCGAAAATCCTGCCGCCGTGGGGAGTGGGAACCTAGAACCACCCGGTCAGAGGCGCTGCAGTGACATCAGTTGATGCACTAAGCTACCGCTCCCGGTTCGTGGCGCTTGAGGGATGATGAGAGTAACCTGGTTATACGGTGTAGCATTTCATCCAGCTATTGTAAATATATAAGACAACATTTCGAAGTTAGTATAGTTTGACAAGTCAGAGATTTCCCGGTTTTCCGTGGAGCGGTGCGAGTTCAAACAATGCCCCATGCTAACGGATTTTTCATTTCATTCAATCTTTGTAAAACGATAGGGTTCCATTGAGAATTTCTTGCAAGAATACTTTGAATTCTTTTGTCTTATAAAAATTCACTTAGTAAAATGTAATTTTGGAAATGATACATCGAATACAAATTTTCGAATAAGCCTTGATTTTTTTTCTTTTATTGATTTACTCGAGAGGAATCAACAATATTTCGATCGTTTGAGGTAACGGTGGCTTCAATTTAACTGACCAGAAGCCTACATATCGCCAAGTACAAAAAAGCGAGCAATACCTTATTCTCCAATAGGAGCACTACTTGAGCACGGGGAGCGTACAGCAATCGACAGCACTACGCGCAGCTGCTCCAATGTGGTTCAGAGCGGCAGCGAAGCTGCCGTGTGGGCGCTCCAGAGGGAGGGCGGAGGGGGGAGGGGAGGGGAGGGGAGGGGAGGGGAGAGCGATAGCCAGGGCGCCGGCCGCCAGATCCATCTGGGTAGAGATGGGCGATCGGGGACGAGGGATTACCGGCCGCCGCGGCTTGACGCAAAAGGCGCGCTGCCCGCCGTCGTCATCGTTCTCGTCCATGCCCGCGCGGTCAAACATACAAACGACTAAGGTAGAGTGCTCAATACTATTGCATTGATGCCTTTCGTGAGTCATGCAGTCCGATCATATCTATCAACATGTAAGAATCTTGCAAAATAGAAAGTGGTGATTATTCACCCCACACATTTTGGCGTATATTTGAAGTTTGCTATTTTTTACAGGGACAATGTTTCTTCAATGTCTGACATTTTGCTCTCCGTTTTACCACACATGATATCGACAGTATGTTGCGGCCCGAAATTTCAATATCGTGCAAAAATTATAATCAGTTCCTAATGAAAAGTAACTTGCTAATAATTTGTCATTTATTATTATTAATACATTATTAAAAATAATTATGTTAACATAATACTAGTAAAAAGTAGTAACTACATCAATAAAGTAATTAATAAGATCATTTTTTAGACATTTTCCTGTAAAAATTAAAAATGTGTATCATTCTAACGATATTCTCTAAATATTATGCAATTATAAAGACTCCCGAAATATGTAAAAACATGCACCATAACAATTGAATTTCTCACCGGAGAAACATTGTTCGGTGGACATATTACAATATGAATATATTTAAATGTAATAGAAAAAGTTTTTATTACATAACTACCCTAGCCCTAGTCATGTCCATGAGATGAATTAAAATATAGGCCACAGGTTTTTATATAATAATTGTAATTTAATTATTAGGATTAGAGATGTAAATATTGCATACACATCTAATGGATATGTTTTTAAAATTATCGTATTATTTATGAATCATCCATATCCATTCCAGTTTCTACACAAGCATATATGCGAGTCTATAGGGAGAATATGAAATGTTAATCGAACATTCTTTTGTATATTTATCACATTTTTGAAGGTTATACTTGTTCCTTTGATGTTTGTATATTTTTTTACGTTTTCTAAAACACACATTTCATGCAAGTGCATATGATCAACACAATGAACTTGCACAGTTGAGTTATCATTATCACTATATTCGTTTTTGATTTAGTTGTACAATTCCTACACTTATTTACTCAAAACATGGCTCCAAATCTCGAAAATACGTTGATGTAGAAATAAATTCAAGATAAGAGAAATATTCTTACGGATCAAAAACGATTTTTCCTCCAATTTTATCAATCTCATCTATCAAATATATTTATCAAAGCTAGTCCATATAAATTTAAAGATCCTTCGGAATTTTCAAATTTTCGCATCATTTCTGCAGACGCTGAATTATATCAAATTAAGACCCAAGAAAATACACCGTTTTCTTTTCGTTCCTCTGTTACTCCTCAATCACAACAACTCATCATTTGAAAACCCATTATTAACATAGTAATGATTCAATAAAAAGAGCCATTTTAAATTTACAAGATATCAAAAAAGACCTTCAAACATGAAGGAAAGGCCAAAAAATAAATGAATTTTACCACCTAAGTTCAGGTGATTAACTCGAAATAACCCTGATATAACATGAAAATAAAAAACGATGACCCCTCAGTAATACGATTTTTAACATTAAACTGCATACGTGGCTATTACTTGCTCATACTTCTCACGATGTATAAGCAAACAAAACAAATCGATGATTTTAAGAACTATTTAATCATTCAAATTAATTAATAAATTTACACAAATTATAATATGTGTAAATAGATTTTTCCCCAAACTAAAAAGGAATACAGTTAAAAAGAAAAGTAGTAATGCTGACCGTTTCTCACCTATTGAACCACGAACTATTGTCAAAATAGAGGTAGAATTAACACGAAATTTCGTCTAATCATTCCTATACCTCCAAGCCACTGTGTTTTGTTTGGAAAAGGTCAAATACAAAAGCGAAAATTCCAGTTTTGTCGCACCAGCTCCTCACCCGCAGCAGTTTGCAAAGGCGCGACAAAAGAGAAGGGGGAGCACTGCGGTGCACTCCTCGACCCTCAACGGAACCAATCGAACTCCGAATTTAAATCGGGAACAAACTTTAAATGGGCCACCGTCGAAAGAGAGAAATGGCCGCCATGCTAACTCGACGCAAGATTTCGTAGCAACTCTGGCCCATCGTGTTCTTGGAGATCGCTCCACTGCAAATTTAAATTAGAAGTGTTTAGATTAAGGGTCAAGGGTCAGAGGTTCAATGGGAATTCAGCCAACCTTGAAGAATTAGAACGGAAAGCATGTATGGCGATTTTTAAGGCAAGGATAAATATGACTTAGTAAAACTTTAATCATTAACTCCCATGTTCCGCCAAAATAAAATTCAGCTTAAAAGTAGATTAGGTAATTACCCAAAACTCGAAAAAAAACACATTTCCCGAATATCCGATTAGCACGTTAATATAAGATACAAACTGATTGGAAAATAATTTGTTCTGTCAGATAGCCGGGTGCAATGTCCACGTACGCTTCGATCATACTTCAAAATATTCAATACAAAGTACAGTGAAAAGTATGGCTAATCACAATCAATTAATACTTGATTTCTGTTACGACTGACTGGATACAAATGTTCATTAAGACATTAGATTTAATGGTGCATATTTGACATACAACGCTAACAGTTTCAATTACATCGTGATATTTATTAGGTTAATTACGCCATACTTCAAATAATTTCGTCACATGATGGAATGAGTGGCGTCGCGAATAATTTCGCGAGTAGCAATCTCATCTAACCATAGTGCTCATCCAACTGTAATTTCCATGAGGTTTCCAATCAATCTCCGTTACATGTTGCGAAACCTACCTTATTAAAGGTTGTACATATTAGGAATTCCATTCAATTCTGTAATGTAAATGGTTTTGTACTGTCATAAGGAGGTTTAGTAATTTCATTGGAAGGAGGTAATGAATGCATTAAGTTTTTTAGCATAAAATCCATGAAAAAATACACAATTAAATTGTTAGTTACGATGAAATTTACTTTTTAAGATTTTTTGTCTAGAAAATACTCATTAATTTACAATGTCGCGAAGTACGTATACGAACGTAATATCCTTTTACAATATTGCCAATTTATGTTCCCTGTATGTTATACATATGCAGTTCACGCTCACAAAACGTTCTCCGTGCATGAAGGTTGCCCGTCCGTCCCGCAAACGCTTTACGAATCAAGGTGACATCTACAAATAGTTCTTTAAAGATCAATTAAAAGTGCAAGATGACTGTAAGAAAATCTCATGTCGCATAGGTTTCAGTGAAGTGCGTTTTCCTTTTACCCGGCACGTCCAATTAGAGCTCGGCGCCAGGTAGAGGCAAAGGAAACGAAGTCCCTGTTGGTGTAGCTCTCCTTGGCGACTGGCTGCCCCTGCGGCGGCCGCCCGAAGAGGAGCGGGCAGGGCGAGTCGTTCGCTCAGGGCCCCCGCGACAGGGCCCCCGCGACAGGGACCCCGCGACAGGGACCCCGCGACAGGGACCCCGCGACAGGGACCCCGCGACAGGGACCCCGCGACAGGGACCCCGCGACAGGGACCCCGCGACAAGGACCCCGCGACAGGGAACCCGCGACAGGGAACCCGCGACAGGGCCCCCGCGACAGGGCCCCCGCGACAGGGCCCCCGCGACAGGGCCCCCGCGACAGGGACCCCGCGACAGGGCCCCCGCGACAGGGCCCCCGCGACAGGGCCCCCGCGACAGGGCCCCCGCGACAGGGCCCCCGCGACAGGGACCCCGCGACAGGGACCCCGCGACAGGGACCCCGCGGCCTGGCGGAGAGCTGCAACGCACCCACGCGGCCGCGCACTCCACTTTCCCTCGCTCCCAGGGACTGGACGGACGCGGATTTGCTTCATTGATGCTTCCGGGTGGTTTCTTATAGCTGCGTGCTTAACGCGCGGTTCGATCATCTCCATAAAGCAACAAGAGCTTCCTTCTTGCAATTTACTTGAGCACTTTATCATTCACTTTAATGAATCGTTAATACAATCTAACTAAACTATTAGCCACAAACACGAAAGAACAGAAATAGCAACGATTAAGACATCCCTCACTGGAAAGCAGTTATCACATCGCAGTAACTACGTCCCACTAACACAAATATGTACTTCCGACATTCATTTCCACTTCAGATATTCCCCCAAAGAACGCTTAGATGGTACTAACATTACTTGTAACCCCTACAACGCGCCGCGGCGAGGGAAACGCGCAGCGGCGACGCGCGGGGCGGCGCCAAATGGACTAGCGGTGTTCGCGTGCCACCAGAGGCGCGCGTCTGAAGCGCATTTGGAAGTCACGCGACGCCGATCGAGAGGGGCAGCGGCTTTCGCCCTCTGTTGGCAGCGGCAGAGGAAGAGGGAGCGAGTGGCAGCGGCCGACGGCCGATTGCGCCGCCCGCGCTCCACACTTCAAACAAAGATGGGGGAAGGGCGCCTTCAATTGACCGGGCGTCATGTTATCGTCTGCGGCGGCGGCGTCAATGCAGCTTTTGGTAAAGGTAATGACATTGCCCATTCCTCTTCAAGGACCAAAGATGGTTCGAGTGGATTCAGAGGAATGGTTCAATACTTGCGATAGCTGGTAAATATTATCAAAATGCAATCACTCTTAGAACTGTTATATATATATATATATATGGATGGATATATATATATAGGATGGATGGATATATATATAGATAGATAGATAGATATATATAGATGGATATATATATATGGATGTTTAATGAAAAATAGCATATTTTAAATTTAAATATATTAACGAACAAATTATTTTTTCATATAATTCATTAAGTTGATAATGAAACATTTTTATGTATTTAAGAATTTTTAAGTCGGGAAATCCTTTTTTATTAAAAATTCATTATCTTAATATTATTTAAATTATTTTTTTCATTATTTAAGTATTTGAGAAAAGTATTCGTGGAGAAATAGGTCAAAATTTATTACGTTCACAATTAATTGCAGTTCAGATTGAAGCGAATTGTTAATATTTGATAAACTTAGTAAACGTACATGACTTAACGTAAGCCGATTCTAAGAATATTACACCCATTCAAAAATTAAAGGTAAATAATTACGATATCACAAATTGTTAAATTCTGTGACACAAACCCTTGAAAACGCATAATATGTTGCCTTCGAGTAAGAACGTGTTAATCTGTTGCTCATCACAGCCAAATTCAAGATAAAAGCATTCTTACAACATTCAACATCCGACAACATCCACAACAATAACATTCAGTAGATGGACGGCGGGAGATAGATGGAGGGTGAAAGGAGAAAGAAACCTCCAGGAAAACAGGAGCCTCATCCGCAGCAGCGGCGGCAGCCTTGCACAGGGTGAGAACACTCGGGGGCAGACCCCAGGGCGCGCACGCACCAGAGGAAACGCGCCGAGGGTCGAGGGGCGGGGGCAAGGGTAGAGGCGGAGGCGGTGTCGGACGTGCGCCGGGCGCGGACGTCGGGGGCGGGGGCGGGAGCGGGGGCGGGGGCGGAGCAGGAACTGGCGCAAGCGTCGGCGCGCGGAGGTTTTATTTCGATCGGGCCGAGGCGCTGATGGATGCCCGCGGGGCGTGACGCGGGTGGCGATGCGCCGTCCGCGGGGGCGGGGCGGGGGCGGGGGCGGCAGGCGGAGGAGCGAGGGAGGGGGGCCGGCTGCCGCGCTCTCCGTTGATGGCGCCGGACGCGGCTAATGCGGCGCTCCAGTCGCATCTCCGTCCCCGAGGCGCCGCCCCGCGCTGCCGTCCGTCGTCTGCCTCGCCCGCCGGGAATTAGCGACGGCTGCCCCGGAGGCTGGTAATCCGCGGGGACGCGCCCAGCGGACACGCTGCGAGGCAGCGTCACACGAAGAGAATGGAAGGACAAGACTTTAAGAAAGGTACAGGAGATGAAAAGAAAGCAAACGAGTAGAGGAAACTGTAGTGAAAGATTCAAGAAAATGACGGGAACGAAGAGGGGGTCAATGGAAATACTATGTAACACACACGAAACGCAAGAGAGTTAAGAGATACACCACCCACCATCCACCACATTGGAGGACCCTGATAATGAAAAATTAAATATATTGTTCCTTTATGTAGTAAATAACTTTCTCGAACACGTCAGAATCCACGTTTTGTGGGATCTTGATATCGAACAACTGGTTTACGGCATAATGACCGTCTGTGAACAATGGTAGCGGCTAAACTGTAGGCAGGATTTTCACCGAAATTGAAATTCTCCAATCCATCTGGTACATGCCAAGCACTTTTCTCAACGATATTTTGATTTTTAGAGCAGCCTTTCAGGAACCTTATGGTCATTTTCAGGATTTTCTCAAATATAGCTCCGTTTCCCCCCCTCAGACACTGTTTTTTTCTTAAACGCAGGTCCAATTTTCATAGAACACTCCGAAGTTGAAAATAATGCAAGGTGTCACTACCTGCCGAAGCATCACTAGTTTTCTTTTCGTAATGCTTGAAAATTTCGTCTGTAGCTACTGACGCCTTTTTTGACCCTCCAGGAGAACTTCAAAATTCCGCAATTTCAAAAGAAAATTTACTTTTTTAACCAACAACATAGATTTACAACAAAAATTTATTATCATTATTATTATTATTATTATTATTATTATTATTATTATTATTATTATTATTAAATCCTGGAACAAATTCACAAAATTATCTTACGTATTGCTTAAGAAGTAGAAAAAATTAGATTCCTCGATGGCTCCAACATTGCAAGTTCAATCTTCTGTCTTTTCAAACAACTGCAATACTTACAAGCAACGTCGCTCCTTTACAATCATAACTACAGAACGTGAAGCGAATATTTCTTGCTATGCAATGTTAGGTGAAAGTTTACGTGAAGAGCAATTACGCAGTTGTTTGATTATATAATGTTGAAACCGTACATGTTGGAATACAAGCAATGAATTATCACTCGACAGCAAACTCGAGTTTGGACGTGAATGCGAAGTCCTCTTTCTCTTCATTGCGCGATATCCAGGGCCTCGTTTAAGCCGTCAGTCACATTGACTCCCTCGATGGGTGTCCGATAACAAGCAGAAGTTCACAAGTACTGAGGGAGACAAATGATGCTTGAGAGAGAGTCAATACGAAATTCAACACGCAAAGCTGTATGATGCTGTTCATTCAATACACCAATTAGTAAGACAGAATCAACAGACGACCTTAAATTAACTTCAAGCTGTTCCGAACATTTGTGCAAACGTAACAGAACGTCTAAAACTTTGGGAAACCGCAATTCGGTAAGTCCCTAGAAACCAGGTATTGGACTTCTTAGGCAAGACCATTTCATGAACATCAAATGGCTGGAACACCACATCAATAGTTACTACAGAATTACGTTGAAACTGAAATAATCACATATATATATATATATATATATATATATATATATATATATATATAATTTAAGTTTGACCAAAATAGAAAAAAAGGATAAAATTGATTCTGAGAACCGTCGGTCGCATCATAAGCATAAAACAGCTTCGATCGACAGCGAGAAATAAACAATCTTTTCAGCGTGTAAACACACGCGCTAACCCCACAGAAGAATAATTCCAGGTCACGGAGTATGATCCCACTGTTTCAGCCTGCACTGCCTCGCACGTACCGATCGAGAGCGCTCGCCGCCGCCGAGGGTGAAAGGCGTTTAATTCTACAACTTCATAGCGAGGAGCGTGCTCGCCGTGCGCTTCCGGAGAAGCCCGCAGAAGATGGGAGCCAATAATCACAGAACGGGAAGAGGCAATGAAATTCTATTTTAAAGTTCGCCTGACCATCTGCCGCCGGAGCGAGCACCGGGCGGGGCCGGGGCGGGGTGGGGACGGGGGCGGGGGCGACGGCCACAACGGGTGGAAACGGCGTGCAGCGGGTGCGGGAACGACGCGGGGAAGCGGGGATTCGCGGGCGGTGGGGTGGGGAGGGGTGTGGGGGCGGCGCCGTCTCACTGATTCCCGCCCGCGCCTCTCGACGCGTTCCGCGCAGGCAGGAAATAGGTTAAAAAGGTATGGAAATGGTGCTCCGCCGCAGGCATACGTCTGCAGGAAACGAGATGTTGCTCCGAAAAGAGAGGCCTCCGCTTAACGAAAACGGTAGGCCAAGTCTTTAACGACGCACATCAGCAATTCCTATCCGGCGATATTAGCAACTCCCCTCCCGTGGGGGGGGGAGGCAGAGCCCGAGGGGCGGGCAGGAGGGGAAGGGCTGGGCGGCTGCCAGACTTGGAAATGCGGACTGAGAATTAGAGAGCGCGAGCGCCGGCGTCGACGCGACGGCGTCGGCTCCGGGGCGGCCTGGATGCCAGGCGCGACGCTTGCCCTGGGACGACGTGCACCACCACCACCACCACCACTGCCACTGCCACCACCACCACCACCCCGCTCGACTCTGCCCCGCACTCGCACGCTTCATCGTCCCGCGCCGCCGGAAGCTACAAGCGGCAGACGTGGCAGAGTTCCCTCGGTGTGGAGAAATGGGACACGCATTAACGTCGTTTTATGGAAAACGAGCCCTTGTCGGAAGATAAATGAATCCTGGGAAAGGCGCATGATTGCATTCGATTTTCTCCAATGCACCTACAAAAACGAGCGGAACTACAACGGTAGAGGTGTCAGATACACAAGTTTTATACTTGGCTTACGATTAAACTGGCAAGTCTTTAAAAATGAACTATTCAGATGGAGATATAGAGTATTCTGAACATAAATTCAATAAATAAAATCTAGAAATTTTTTTATCAATTTATAAATAAAATGGTACAAACCGTTTTGGAATTTTAGATTTACTTCCCTCCTATTTGAAAAGTGTACGAGTGTGAAGTCCTACAGACATAAGTCTGAAAAAGAGATATCTCACTCATCCTTTCTTAATTGGCCTTAAAGAAGTTGTTTTCACAGATATTTCTGACCTAAGTAGTTACTAATATATTTCAATATGCTTCAATTGGCTACTCTACATTCAATTACAAAGCCGAGCATACGAGTTCACGAATGAAAATTTCGCACAGTACAAATAAGAATTCAATTCATAAACGCGATGTAAATTAAAAATGTGCAAGTCAAACGTCTTTCATCGTCGGTACATTCAGACGACAATTCGGTACATTCACAATTCAAATAGCCAGCCCTGCACGTTACAGTTCGGAGAAAGCAGGCAACGAAAACTGCCTTTCTATTAGAATCGCTGCAAATGCGAGCTTAGTTAATTCTCGACAGGGGCGATAAAAAAAAGAGGCACCGTACAGTGGGAGTCGCAATGAGCAATTCCACGCTTGTGCTCCATCTTTCTTTTCCGACAGCGAGGAAACACAACGCCATCAAGTGTCATCATGAATATTACAGAGTTATGGTCAATAAACCGGTGCGGAGTCTCGACTGAAAGATATCGCTATCAACAACGCCACTGCGTCACGCTGCAATATAAATTCTACGAACACATATTTCTGATGATACAGCCCGTTAATTTCACAGATAGTTGGCTCATAGTGTGAATATGCCATCTCGCAAATGAATTCAGAACAGAGAAACGTCATTTAATTTACTTGTGTTCTCTTTCGTTAATAAAACAAACGAGACTCAAATAGGTATTTCTATGGTGTAGAGGTAATTTAATGCAAACAGGGTTAATTCCAATCTTTGATAGTAGTATTACGAGTACCGAGCATAACGCAGGTCTGAACGCATGTTCATTTCAGCAACAGGAGCAAAAACCCTCCCAGGACATACGAGCGTTATGAAGAGATTTCGTTTGAGAATGAAACATGACGTAGGTACTAATGCTCAACGGAAACGAAACATCTAGTCACTCTTCTTGACAGAAGATTAGTGAAGGTGCAGTCGACCACGAACGGGCTCCAGTCGTGACAAATGGGCGCTGAATGAATCGGCCCGTGAATGAAAGCGCCAACGACTCCGCGCCGGCCCGATCATCCGGCCGTGGACCGGAAGTGACGGCGCCAAAGGAGCAGGAAATCCGCGCCGGCAGGGGAGGGGGGGGCTCCGCGCGCCGTGCAATACGTAAATCGCATCGATTCGAACGGCGGCGGCGGCGCAAAGACGCGCGGGGAGGGGACGGGCCGCGCGCACGGGCCCCGCTGCCGTGTTGCATCATTCATCTGGAAATTTGCATAAAAAATATCGTCGTCCGGTGATGTGGCGGCATCGACGGTGGCGGCGGCGTTGCTGACGGAGGCAATACGGAGGCGAGGCAACGGCGACGGCGGCGCCGCGAATCGACCTCTCGGCAGGCTCAAAGCGAAGAATCAATCGCGATTGTGTTGGGCGGTGCGTCATGACGTACGCCGTGGGAGAGCTCAGCTCAGCTCCTTGTTTCTGCTTAAGATGGTATGCTTCAGGGCATTACACCGTTGCTTCGCGTGTGTTTCTACTCTCTCACGAAAAATTTATATCATTATGGGATTCCATAGTTCGTCCATGAAACATACACTCTGGATTTCGTAAGTTTGTGAACGAACACATCATTAGTGCAATGTTTTCAAATTTTTATATTAACTGATACTCACTGAAAGAACAATGAAAAGGAAAAATATATTTTTGAATCTTTTTTCCTTTTATAAAAATAACTAGTATAAATACTGAACTTTCTCTCAAAGTAATGAAAAAATATGAACCGTAAAATCTACGGTTCCCTCGAAACTCACACACTGCCCTTCGAGAATAAGTGTGCGCATCCCAATTCCTACATCTTTTGTTTTTAAACTTAATAGTAAAAGAAAACATTATTTTGTACACGTGCAAACGAATTACTTTGATTTAATTTACGTACACAATAATCAAAGGATATTTTAAATAGAAATGCTAACAAGTCCGACTAGTTCGTTTTCGAACTATTGATATTTCAACAATATTACATGGCAAGTAACATTGTTGTAGTTCTAGGACTTCTTTGATTATATTCACTTCAACAATACAGTCCCTTAGAGGATTAATGTCTCTCGGAGTATGCATCTTTGAAAATATATTCTAAAACTCATTTAATTTTCCGCCATTCCTTTTTATTTGACTATTCTTTGAAAATATCCAACGCGTATTCATTTTTGTCTGTACATTGAGAGCCTTAGTTCACTTCATTAAAGGCTAAATTATTACAAGTGATTGATCATTTTTATAATAAAATATACAATCAGATAAATAAAAGTTTGCAAAATGGTCGTATTTACAAATCATATGATACAACATTTCTAAAATCAGGTACGGAGAGAAAATCAGCCGTAAAATAAAGTGGTCAATTACATAACGCCATAAAATGGTATTTTTTTAAAAAATAGCACCAATTACGTACGCCGTGGAAGCAGCAACTTGCATCTCCACCACACTTCAAAGTGCCCTTGCTCCCACAAAACTTCCACTGGGCCAATATCTGAGCGAAGTCGCGCAGATGGGCCCACCCGCGTCCTATTGCCATTAACATTTTCCTTGTTCGGCAAGCTTACATCCGGAAACGATAATGTTTGGACGCTGTCGCAGCTGTTGGGGTTTCGCCATAGTGGATGCGTCCGCCGCAAAGCCCCAGGCGACCCCGGCGGCCGTTCGCCCCCCCCCCCCCCCCGCCCTCGAGCGTTTCATCCCCGCGCTCGCCGCCGCCTCCGCAGCCCGCCTCGACTCTGCCTCCGCCCTAGCGACCTGTTGACGAAAAACACTCCGCCGACTTCAAAGCCACGGCTGCACCGTGTGCTCATCCCTTCAAATTTAGGGATGGGTCCTGTGTACGCGGAGGAGCAAGTCGTCGACGATTGAAAGAAACACTATTCGATGCTACTTCAGAGATGTGGACTCTTTATCATAAAGTAATATAAACCAATGCAGCGACACGTGTGACCTATGTATTTGCATAAATTTCTATTTATATGAAAGGAAGAAACGGATGTGTCCAAGCCAAGCTTAGCATCACCCAACCCAACGTATGAATTCACAATCATTGTCTGCGGTTTATTATCAAACGCTCCAGTATGAGTGATTAATGAACCCTATAATGTATATTTCAACGAACATTAATAAATATCTCACTCGCATTACCTCATAATAAAAATATGAATTTTGTCTTTGTCTACCTGACAGAACGAACCTTTATGTAAAGAGATCGTTCCAGGAGAGAATATTTATTCCACAGGATATGTTTTGCTTCCATTAAGTGTCCCTCGTCCTAACAGGATAAAGCCAGCAGGATCCCATTACGAAAAATTAGCTTAAGTAAGCCGTATTACAGAGGGTTCGTATATTTTAAGAGAGTTAATGGAATTTGTTGGGAAAAGGGTCGGCTCCTACAGCATAGCGCCCCCAGGACGCTCCCTCGCAGGACTTTTTGCCAGCCAGTGTCTTCTCTCTACTTATCGACCTGGTGTAGGAAGATGGCATTTCCCCTGCAAGGTATTAAGTCTCTCCCCTCACATCTGCTGAAGGAACACGAGGCGACGGGGAAATCTGTCAGAGGGAGACCCTTAGTCAATGACGGCTTCATCAGGTAGAATGACGATGAAACAGAAAGTGGTGACCAGATGATACCAAGAAAAAGACGTTTAGCTACATCTAACAAAAATTCTCAAAAATAAAATGCGGGAATGTTAATAGTCGACAATAATGCGAAGGTAATCGTATATTCTTTAACGAGTGTTTACCGGCGGCTATTATTCTCAAGTAGATGTTTACGATGTACGAGCGAGTGTCATACCTTCCACGAGTGTATAATTATTACGCAGGAGTAGAAGATTACACTTATTCCACGACTATGAAATACAAATTTTTCAGCACATGTCTTGTTACTGAGTATTGCCTGTCTGTGACTGATATTGTCGAGACTAAACCAGTACAAAGACTCCAATTTCGCGTCTGAGATGACTGATAAAGATATCTTACAGCTAGTCCCTGTATCTCGCGTCTCTACTTCCAGCAAAATCAACATCTATTAGCACACGATGAGCAGGCGTGGACAAAGTGTCCATGTTAGCACACTCAATTTCGCCGACGGTCAAGTTGAAATTGTAATTTCGGGTATTGAGAACTAATTTTTGAGAAGCATAACATTCCCATGCAAGTAAGTTACATCAATTTTATTTAGTTACGTCACATAATTTGCTGTCTTTTAGTATTCAGTTTTTATTGTTGAATGAACATGCAAAAATTAGTTTTATGAACGGTTATGCTGGTTATGCAGTCTCGTTCTATGCCATGAATTGGGTAATTGATAATTTTATTAAATTTTGATATCTGAAAATACATTTTGGGAAATATAGTTTTTTTCATAGATTGTCCTTGATTAGGGGTTGGTTGAATGAAATTTAAGCAGATTGTAATGTTTTACCTGAAATTATTATTGACTTTTCAACTGAAGTTGCGAATCTGCATTCTCAAAAATTAAGCAATGATTAACAGTTTTGAACTAATGTTTCTAATCTTTCTCTTTTATTCGAGAATATAGGCAAACACGATCATCATTCAAGAATGAAATGCTTAATTCATAATAAATAATAAATGAGATTACGCTCTTGTTCTCCTCCAATCAAAAAGTACCGACTATGATTGCTTACCGGAAATGGAGAGGAGCAGTAAAAGAGAAGTAACCTTGGTATAGACCATCGTACCTGGAAACCTGGATATTAGCGACTGAAAGCGGATATTACGGCCTGGTAAACGTGGTTGTCAAAACCTGCGGCAAGGCGAGGCGAGCAAAGAGGAGGCGCGAGGGGGCGGCGAAGGGGGCGGGGCAGCAATTTACCTGAGTGGCGCCCCCGTGGCCTGCAACCTCTCCCCTGGCACCGAGACAGCCCACCGCCCGCAACAACACCACGCGCCACGCACCCTGCATCCAAATCCGAAAGGATCAACTTCCACACCCCTTCCGGGGATTGACGCACCCCCAGCTTACTGATCGTCATCGCTAATACAAGCACCTACGCCAAACCCACTATTATTGCCTGCACAGGATATCAGCACTCCCTGGAGAATTTGTATGTTATGATACCGTTGTTATTCACAGCGATACGACACGCAGCTGCCACCGTCGACGACGCATCGTGTGCCGTGTAACCGAAACCCACACCTCCCCTCCATCTGGCATCGCGGGACGAAAACGTGAGAAGCACACGGACACATTTTTAAAAGATATTCATGTATTTTATTAACTTAAAAATAAACGCGGCGTGAACATATTTTGAGAAGGGCAGAATTTTCGCGCACGCGCCCAGCACCATTTGTACAAACACGAACCTCCTCCTTTCTCGATCCCGCATGAGAGCCCGTCATTAATATGTATAACTATGAGAGCAGACCATGTGCACCAGGGGCCATACGAGCGCCAGACCGCCGGCCGCAATGATAGCGGAGGCAACGGTGACGGAAGCGCGAGGGGCCCCTCTCACTCAAACCCGGTCCGCCGGCATCGCGGGCCCCGCAGCGCCGGGCCCTCGGCGCCCCGCACCCGCTGTCGCCCCCGGCGTCACCGGGGCAGCTGAATATGCATGACACGTGCCGGCGACACGTGTCCTCGCACCCGGCGGCCGCGCACGTCCGACGGCGGCGACGGCGGCGGCGACGGGCGCCGCGGGGAGGGCGTGGGAGGGCGGCCGTTGCCGTCTCCGCCCCCGCGCGTCCACTGTCCGCCAGCCGGCGTCTCCGGGGAGTCCGCTGGGCGTCCCAGTGACCCCGCGGGAGGAGTGCGCCTTTGACGACGGCGGAGGCGGCGCACTCCGCGGCCCTTTGAGAGCGGCCCGGCGCGGCGAAGGCGTTCCGGGGGCGGCGAGCGCCGGCAGACGGCGCGCGGGCGGGCGGCGAGGCAGCGAGGAGGGATGCAACGCGCCCGCGGTAAATACGTAGTAATTCAATTTCGGGGGCAGTGTTGACGCCGAGCCGCAGTAAACTCCGCTCTGCATATTCATACCTCGGCCTCGGGCGCGCTCCCGCGTCGGCGGCAACGACGGAGCGGCGGCGGCAAGGGCGGGGCGAGCGGGGGCGAGCGGAGGCGGCGGCGCTCCTTCGCCTCGGGCGCGCTAAGTGGCCGCGCTCACTCGTCCGCCCCCGCGCCTTCCCTCCCCCGCCCCGCCCTTTCTGCCACCGCCGCGGCACAAGAGAAGAACGAGCGCGCGCGCGTTCCGTGATGAAAGCGGCGAGCGCGTAGCAGAACGAGGGGGGGGCGAGCAGGGTGGGAGCGTGTCGGGGATGGAGGGGGCGCAGGACAGGACCGGGACCGGCAGTGGCCGGGAAGAGAATTTTGAGCAAATTTGTACAACGTGCCCTGGCCCGGAAGCACAGGGCACCTGCACGTGCGGCGGTCATCCGAGCGGATGGGCAAATGGGAGGGCGCGCGGAGGGGCAGCGTTTCACCCGGCGCCAGTTGAGAGGAGAAAGGGACAACGTGAGTATCAGGGATACGTGATCGGTGGAAGGCCAAGCGGAAAAGCGAGGAAGGGACGAAAGAAAAAAATAGCAAGAAGGAAACGAAAGCAGAAGAAGAAAAAACATCAACAAAATGGCGAAATGGAAGAGGATACAGTGAACTCTTAACGGCGCGAAAAAATTAATTAGAGAGTACGCATGCAAGTGCTGAAAGGAGTAGGGCGCAATGCATACCAGGAAGAAGAAGAGGGCACGGAGGCCGCTCCAATAAAAGCGCGCGAGGGCCGACACAAAGAGGCGAGGAGGCGAGAGCCGTTGCACGGATGAGTGGCGGCGGGGCGCTCGCCCGGCGCGGAGGCAATGACGAGAGGCGCGAGATGATTGCACGCCGTCCTTTGGGGCGGGGGCCTGGGAAGAGGAGGCTGCGCGGGCGGCGGAGCGCGCACACACGTTAACGGCACTCTCCGTTTAACGAGAGCGACCGCACTTCATCATCTGCGAGCAAACAGCAGGGCAGGCGGTCGGGCGGGGTCGGTCGGGGCCGAGCGGGGCCAGGCGAGCGGGGCGGGGCGGGGCGAGGAGGGGCGGGGCTGGGCTGGGCGAGTGGACGACGCAGCGCGCCCGCGCGCCCGCGTGGACCCGCCCGGGAGGCGCCCTTCCGCCTCCGGAAATACGGATCAGAAATTCTCCCCTCCCACCACTTCATCCCCGCTCTCAGGTCCGCCCGCGCCCGCCCCCGCCCCCGCCCCCACCACCGCCTCCGCCTCCTTGTTAGCGACGGAACAGCGCTCCGCCTCTGAGCCTTTGCTCCCGGCGCGCTCGCCCCTTGTGCGCAGATTTTTCACCTGCCTTCCATCTTCACAATGAAAGCCTTTTGAAACTGATCTCCTAACAAGTGTGGTATTCTCTTGTTCCACAAACGCATCTCCGCTCCGCTGGAGGTGTTTCAAAATAACACGTATGGTATTCAAAAATCAAACGTTCACCTCTTTGCAGAAGCTTTTCGGGAAAACTATATTCTTCAAAAAGACATCACAGAAGTATCATTTTATAAAGAAAATAATAAGCAGAGAACTTGCCGCGTCGTAAATAAACGGCTAAGAAAATTTCGAATGGTTTCCAGCTGTCGCGAGTAAATCTAACATGTATCCTTCATTGTTTTGCGGAATACCAGTTCACCTCCGCCGCCGTGACGTAGGTCGTTATCCATTGAGGCCTTCTAACAACCCTTTCAAACCCGCAAGACCTCGCACCGGAGGAGTGTTTTGCATCCCCGACACGCGCGCGCGGGCTGAAGCGAAAGCGACAGTCCTGGGCGCGCGCGGGCCGCGGGCCGAGTCCCTCGCGCCGAGCCGGGCGCGCCGCCTGTCGAGGCGGACAATCCAATTCCCAGGTGCAGCGCCTCCGCGCCTTCGCCCGCAGCTGCGCAGCCACGCCCACACACTCCGGCCTGGCCGAGCGCGGCTCGGCGCGGCGCGAACCGGCCCCCAGCGCCCCCAGACACGCCCTGCGCCATTTTGTTCCGCCAAGTGTTCAAACGAGCTACTAACTCAAGTTCATCCTCTTTGAGACACCCTCGTTCCCTCGCGGGCCTCAGCGAAAGTGGGGCAAACAAGTCGCCATTCGTTCCGAAGAGTCGCGAGCGGCGGCGGGGGCAACGGGCGGAGACCACGAGTTCGCGGAGAAGCAGGGGATTGGTCCTTAAGGCGGTAACTGTCCGGGAACCGCCTAAGAAGTACGAATTTATTACGGCGACTCGTCATACAGCGGTCAGACTATTTGTTTTCCACCGCTCCGACCGAGGATCAAATCCCGGAGGATCCTTTTGGAATTTGTGGTGGATGAAGGATTCGCGTGTTTTTTTTTGGTGGGGGTCCAGTTTCCCCCTGCTCCCATAACACTATTGCGCCATCACTATTCATATTATTACTTCATATTCAGCAAAACAATGCATTTATTCCAGATATGGCCATAAGGCTTGGTTGCATTGGCATCATTATACAGAACATACTCGTATTTGCTCTTATGTAAATTCTCAACTATACTTATCTACGAAAAATGTATTCAGATAACCTCAACATGTCACTCAGGTGATAATTTATTGTCATATCTTATTCCTTTCAAAAATCGATTGTTTGGGTCCAATAAACTTCGAATTCAGTCCTTTTTCCTTGGTTTCCATTCTGAGCCAACCTAGATGAGCCTATCATTTCATTTCAATTGAAAATAATTCGACCCCATTAATTTTGCACCTCATTCATGATTCCATTCCTTAGCGTATGTGTCCCAACTTCACAACTACCTTCTTTACTCTTAACTCATTGCTCCATCTATCAAATATTAGCTACGTAACGATGTTTATTGTATTCAATAGAAAATAAATATTTCGATTAAATGAAGTTCACACAATCACACAATGGATATGCCATCACATTTCATCACATTATCTTCGGCCAAACGGCTAGAAGTTTTCTCGTGTCACATCCACGACAATTCAACGCGGAACCCTCCACTCCAGAAGACAAAAATGCTCTCAAAGTACCGACGTCGCGACGAACAATTTGCCCACCGTCCCAACTCAAGCTGACCCAAAGTGCGTGCAACTGGGTCAGGACGGATTCGCGGAGAATTATGCATATCGCGAGCGAGGCAACTGCCCAACTCGAGCAAAACGCGACAGGCATTCCTTGCCCTCCCCCTCGCCGCCCACTCCTCTCCTCGCCACGCGCCTCACACCCTTCGCCCGCCGCCAAGGCTTTCCCTTTTGCCCCCCCCCGCCCCTCCCCCTGCACCGCCTTGGCAGGCGCCCGCGATTCAAATAAACATCAGCGCTAACTCCAGAACAAATATTTAATTAAAGTAATGAGAAAGAACTCCCTGAATCGCACGCGTTTTGAAACGAAGAGAAAAACTGCAACGCGCGTACAAACAGGCAAAATTTAATAAAGGTTATGAAAAACATGAAGCATACGTAACAGACTAACATGCGGTGCTGCGAAGGCAAAAGAAATTCCTGTTCTCGTGTTCTGTAAGAAGATGTCAGTAAGGAGAAAACCTTTCCCACAACATCAGTCTGTTCATTGCATTACAAGATTAGGAAATCTAAAGAAAACAGCTACGACAAGGACCGAGGCAAGGGCACCGTGTTAGTCTTTTGCAAAAAGAAGAAAAATTATCAAGCCACACAGAATTTACTTAAGGAAAGATTCAGACGGACATATGTCGGCATCAGTTCCAACAGGTAAAGATTTCATAAACATAGTTTTGTAACAAAAGGTCATTCATTATCAGTCGAAATGAGATAAAGCTAATTACAATTAATCTCCACAAATTAACACTGTTTCAAGAGCATAGACTAGGTAGAGTGCTAAAGTAGGTAAGGTCGGGGAATAAGAAATTCATAAAGGTTCTAAAGAGAAATAAAAAATGGTCCAATTATTGCCAACTGGAAACAGACTAACATAGGTGGCTGAACAAATGCAAACTGTGGCGGCTTTAGCACGATAGAAGAATTTCCAAGAAAGCATCAGCTCAAAAATTTTAAAAAAATCACTTATCTCTAAAGCCCTTTGTAAATTATTTTCCTCAGGCACACCGCACTCATAACACACCGCAATGTGTTATCAGCTTGAATTGTTATAGCAATAAGTGTTGAATTGTTAAATTTTCCTTATTGAACCAACATTTGTGATTTTATAATTTCCAATGGTTTCAGGTTAACATTTGAAAAATGTATAAAATGCAATAAATTTTCAGCATCAATAAATACTCAATATCATTTTTTTAAGAGAGAGAGGGACAAAGGCTTACTCGCGCTAAATACTACAAACATAATTTTGTCAAATGATATTTGTGGTTGCTTTAGTTTAAATCTTTTCAGAGTCGGTGTGTTGGGTACTTTATATAGGTTATTTTTCCAACGAATTTCACAATTTGAAAACATACTCCATACTCACAACTCCAATCATATGTCTCGGTGGAAAGCAGCTGTTCGAAAAAACTAATTAATTTGCTTGAGAGATGCTTTATATATATGAAAACAACAGTATAAATACAATTTGAATATTGTGGCGAGAGTAGTTTGCATATGACTGTTTTAAAATATATTGAGGGTAATGAAGTGTATTCTCACTCGGGAACACACGTACTGTATGTATATACCCAACGTATTTGTATAATTACACAAACTAGTGGTATATCAACATCATTAACCACTACAAAATATACGATTTAATAATTTTGTAAAGCGGTTCGAACTCTACTGCCTCAATTAACCCACAGTTTACTACAACCAATTCCGTTAGCACACACTAAAAATTCAGAATCTCGTTTATTCTACTCATATAGAGAGAAAGTAAGAACAATGAAATGACAGTTCTTAATATTTTTCATGAATGATTGGTTATATTTTCTACAAATAAATTTAATTCGTGATGCATGGTCCAATAATAAAATTATATTTTCAATATTACAGAGTTAGTAAAATTAAGTACTAAAATTACGTTTATCTCCGTGTTTTATCTTCTTCCTGGTATCATGGCTGATCGTTCGATATTACCGCATTTCTGTTTCGTTCGAGTTTGTTGTCCAATCTCCCAATTTTTCAATTTTATTTTACTTTCTCGATAATCAAAATTAGTATTCACAATTTCTACATTAAAACAAACCTTTCCACTAAATATGGCGTGTCTTTTTGTTACTACAGTTTCGTGTCATTCTATTTTCAATCCGAATGATCTTGTTTCACCAAATTTCGGATCATTTACATGGATATTTCTTCCATTGCCTCCCATCCTCATCTAATGTTTACGTGCAAAGGAGTTACGAAACTTACGTGTTTTACTTTTAACTTCTCTTATAATATTTTACTTGCATGATGAATGACAGTATACGGGTAGTTTTCGCACAGATTAAGAAGAAACTAAAATTAAAATGTGAATGCACAGGTTCACACACCATTTCAGAGACTTTACCTTTTTGTATTGGACAGAGAAAACTCGAAAGATCTGCTGTTCTTTCGCACTCGCTGCTGGGATGTGTGAACAATACAAGTTGCTTACTTACAAAACTCGCTGTATCATGTATCTGCTCGAGCAATAAACACAAAAAACTCAGTCAAGCTCGAAGTCAACAGAGCCATCTACAGTTACATTATTCTTAAAGATGCATTCAAACATCACATTCGCATCTATTGTTTCTGGCAATGTGTTTACAATATTTTTTCAATGAATAGAAAAATAATTTTCCTATTTTTTCCCAAATGAATTTTCTCGTAAACCACACAATCATAAGATGTCTACTCCACTTGTTATTTAATAGTCATAAAACTATAACAACATATCAAAATAAACTCCTTTAAAGTGTATCATTTTATATACGTTATCAGAAAGAAAGTGCTTACGAAAACACATGTTGAATTTATTAAGTTTGATAATATTACATCATCTTCAAAGTGGAAGAAAAAAGTCTTTATTTGTACGAATTCTAATTTAACAATAATTATTAAACGAAAATCATTTCAATGTAACTCATGACTGTATTCGTCCGCCACACAGACAGTTCCTGGTCAAATAAATTAAAGAATACTAAAAATTTAATACAATGCCACAATCTTTCCTTTCCTGAACGTATCGTGTCTCTGAAATACATTTCAATAAGCCAGTCCCGTTATCCACAACGGCTATCTCCAACGTTGTAAGCACAATGAACTGGATGCAGCATTTTTCTTTCCTTGTTGAACTAGACCACGATCAGATCTCTCGCAGGGAACAACCAGTCAACCTTTCTACGTTCTGCGGCACATTCAAACCCTTCCCATAAATAATCCGCATGCACGACCACCTTGATACAGTTCGCTACAAATACGCGATGCATCAGTCTCCTTTATTAGCAACCTCTTCTCTACAACCCGTGTTCCAGTACAAGCAGCGCGCGTGAAAGGAGGTAACTCGTGCGTATACCGCTTCCAATACAGACTGAAAAATAAATCGCCTGAAATCCAGGCGACTGAAATTTAAAGCCGTGTCGCCCTGACCTGCTTCGGGGGTAATCGAATCTTCGCCCGGCGGACCTACCGACCCCGTGCGCCACAGGCCTCTCTGCCCGCGTCGCGCCATGTCGCGTCGCGTCGCGCCACCGCGTCGTATCTCGTCGCGTCCGTCCGGCGCGGCGCGGCGAGCGCGCGCTGGCCAATATTTTACGGGGCGCTCCCGCTTTCTCGCGCGCCACCGCCACCGCCACCGCCCAGACAGCGAGCGAGCGAGCGCCCGGCGACCGCGTGTTTCTCCCGGATACCGCTGAGAGGTGGGTGCTAACGCAGATGGAGGAAGAGGAGGAGGAGGACGAGCGGAGCGACCGGTCGTCGGAGCGGAGATGAAGCGGGAACGAGAAGAGAGCGACAGCGAAAGAGAGAGACAGACAGAGACACAGAGAGAGGTGCACGCCGTCGCTGTCATCGCCGAGAGAGAAATTCGACCCGGCCTGGGCTCGACGGCCGGTCCGCCGGTAGGAGCGCTTCGCATGATGGCGTTTCAGGCGCCTCGATGGCTGTGGCTGTGGTAGAGGTTAAAAGGAGACTGAGGTCACTGCGACGATGGGGATGTGTGTAGGCAGTAATGTTGGCTGTGGTGATAAACATGTAACTATTGTCATAACAGAGGCAGTGAAACCAATATAGATGTCATTTGACGCGGAATTCGAGATTACAGCAATGATCATTAGAGAGAGAAGTAGCATCAAAAGAGAAGTAGCAGTTATGGGGAAACACGTCACATAATGGTGATTACATTTGCTGTGCGAAAGCAGCAGCAGCAGCTGCAAGATTATTCATTAAACAAGTACGGGCATGATTTTGATGGAAGATAGATGGGGGCGATAGCAATGCTTTCGATGAGACTAGAAACGATAGCAATGGACAGCGGCTGGAGAGGCGAGGTTCGAGGGGATCCCAGGCCTCGACGGCGGCGCAGCCGGTGGCAGCGACGGCAGGCAGCACCACCCTGTGCAAAGCGCTGCTCTGCCGCACCTTAAAGCGGAACACCAGGTCCCTGCGAGCCGACGCCGCAGCACCCTCTTGAGGGGAATAGAAGTGTTTCGATGAAGTGCGTTATGAATGGCGACAAAGGAAGGTGGTTCCGAGTTCTTGAACGGCCTGCGTTGCAAACCGAAGGACTAGGACTAATATTTCATTTAAATGGAAAATCAGCTCCGAAAGAGTTGAGGGAGCAGATGTTTCACGAATAATACGATTATACTTGCACATTTAATATAATAATTTCTTAGCAGTTTTATACATATATATATATATATATATATATATATATATATATATATATATATATATATATATATTAGTAACCTCACAAAGACATTTAAGTTACATACACGGAGGAACAACACAGCTTCCTACACAGGCCTATTACCGCTCCCTTGCTTGCATTTGATGTGACCTAGATTTGCGAGTATGTTAGCCACTTACGAATTTATACGAAGCTACGTACTTGGCTCTTGTCTACTCAAAGCTTCGCTGTGAACTCGGCATTTTGTCTCCTAAATGCATTTAGGTTTGATTAATAATGCACTTCAACGTCACATAAAAGTATAGAATATCTCATAAAACATTTAGGATATCTCTTTAGAGGAGCGGAGTTTGTGCTTGTAAATCACAGGCCATGCGTACCTTCCTAACGCGCAGCGCGCCCTGTCGCCATCTCCTTTGTCTCTCTCGCCCTCTGCGTCCCTCTGCTGTGCCGACGGCGAGCGAGAGTGGGGCACGGAGAGGAAAACAAGGGCGGCTGAAAAAACGCGCGGCTGCGAGGGGAGTGCGCCGCGCCGGTCCAGCTGCACGCGCCGCCTGAGCGGCGGAGGGGGAGGGGAGGGGAGGGGAGGGGAGGGGAGGGGAGGGGGAAGGGTGCGCGTGATGCGGGGGAGGCTCTGAGAGCAGCAACTGGGCCATGGGGACGCAGGGTGCAGCGTAAAATAGGACTTGAGCTGAGTACGGTGCGAACCTGAGCGGAAGAGAGAGAAAAGAGAGAGAGAGAAGCGTGAAAAGAAGGGAATACACAAGGATAATCAGCGCTTTAAGCACATGTACAGTAAAACGGGATATAGATTCCATATATACATCACCCAAAACCGAGACGGTGTCATTCATATTTTCACCTCATTACTACATAATTATTAAATCAACTAAAAAAAGTGAGTATGTCTGGAGTGAACTAACTTTCAATGTGTACCTGGACAACAGAAACAAAACACAAAAACAACGATTACATTTACCCTGAATAAAATCTTCTGGAAGATACCATTAATACACAGTATCCTATGTGATCGCGTGTTTACATCAGATAATGGTCATTCATAATTATCAGAACGAGACATGTAATGAAAGTACATCATTATGAAGCAGTAATAACTGACATTTTAGAATTCGAATTGCAAATGTACATGAACTAGTAGTTTTCTAGTAAAAACATCACTTACGAAGTCGAATCGTACATTTACTGTATTTAGCTGCACGTACAGGTCGTGTGGGAAAAGCAGGAGAGGAAACTTGGAGAAACGCAAGTAAATAAGAGAAAGAGAAGATGCTAGCGTGAATTAGAGAAGCTGGAAAAAACAGGCCCGAGAAACTAGATCGCCACTAAGTGCGGAGTGAGAATGGGTCGGATGTGAAGGCGAGGGCCGGGAGGAGCATCTCTTTCCGCGTGGTTTGTTTTTAACCCCCGGGCGGAACCGCGGGCTCAAGGCGCCCCTCTAAAGCTTCGGCCCGCTCCCCATTAAATATTACCGAAGAGGAACCTGTTTCTCATGCAGGTGAAAGGGAATCTCCATTACGGAGTAAACGAGGAACTGCGTGGATTACTGTTCAATTTACATCTTCATTACGCGCAGAGTTGACCCAGATTAAAACGAAATGCCATAGGCCGCGCATAACTGCTCTAATTTTTGTCAGTGATATTTTTCCTTTCTGAGCACGCGTTATCATCTCCGTGTTAATCACTTACGAATCCTAAAGAGAAAAATCCAAAGAATATCACCAGGGTCGGGACGCATGTGTGCAACGAATATTTCATATATTTTGTTCATTATTTTCATACATGTACACCTCTATTTGCATTTCGCTGTTCGCTTATTTAATGAGCGTGAAAATACGAGCACTGCGTGAAAACAGAGAAAAAAATACAACAGAATACGCCGGGCTTAAAAAAAACAAAACAACTACAACAAATGGAATACTCGTTTCTGGAATTTACAAACCGTACAAACATACATCATTCCTCGCGCGAACCCGCTGACGCAGAGGCGCGCGGCATGGGCGAGGGCGAGATCGACGCGTGGCGGGGGGGGGGGCGGGGCGTGGGTTACGCTTCGGCAGTAAGCATGGAGTCTGACAGCGGCGCGGCGCCGACAACACAACGCGCAGGGAGAAACAGCGTGAATTTAAAACAGCTGCCTACCTGCCGTTCGCGAAAATAAACCATTATGATGGGATAACACTCTCACCTTCCGTTGCATGGAGCCCTGGATAAAAAGTCTTTTTCGCGCGAAGAGTCACGTTTTCATACAGTTTGAATGCAATTGAAATGAAACACCACTTAGAGTTGGGTTCTCTGACTCAAAGAATTTACTAGTGACTTCATTGTTACGCGCTTCGGTGCGAGAATCGATAAGAAAAACAAATGTCCAAATATTCAAAGAGAATACTATACGATGTATAATACGATATTAATCGATTGTATATCGATGTTTCAGAAGAACTAGTGCAGCAAGAACATGTATCACCAAAAGTTGCTTACGGTTGAGCGGCATTAAATACACCGATAAAACAATTCATTGTATTATTTCCGATTACCGTTCAGCCCACTTCGGACCTTAACCATCATACGCGTACTTGCAGTATTGTCGGAGTCTTTCTTCTTCTTCTTCTTCTTCTTCTTCTTCTTCTTCTTCTTAGAAGATGGGGAAAATGGGAACGTAGAATCTGCCACGTTCACAAGTAAATTCCCATAATGGAATTATGAGTATGTTGAAAGCCTTCTAGTCAATTCATGTAACTTTAAAGTTCATAGAAATTTTAGAAACATTTGTTCCCTTTTGTTTCCTTGATCACTATTTGTGTGGCAAGTATGTTTATTAGCATTCTGAGCGTTTTTACTAACGTAATAAATGGATTAATGCATTAAAACGCCTAGTAAGTGATCGTACGAAAAAACGAAACTCTGATGTCAATTTAGCGTTAACTGTATGGTCGATATCCATGCTTTTATTTTCGCTGTTAACCACGCTACATACAGACATTTACATCAATCACTAAATAATACGTGCATTAATTATAGCTAAATAAAATGTACGTATTAATACAATAATACATGTTTTAAATGATTTTAATTTTTTAAATGAATGTATTTCCATCCCAACAATTTTAACGTGTTCCTTTTACATTGTATAGAGTGATTTTTATAAGAAAGGACTGATTTGACAGCTAGTGCTGGCAACATAACTGAAGGTTCCGTGGTCGTTGTATCCTCGAGCCCATTAGAGTCCCTTCCTGCATTTGTTCGTTTGCAGTTGGCTAACTTGGATATCGCTTCGACGCTTCCTTTTGTGATGTCTTCGTCCGACGCAAATACAGTGCGCCACGAGATATAATTGAAATTATGAAATGCAGTGCTGTGTGCTCATCTGTAAAAATTCTTTTTTTTTGTAAACATTACATTAAATTTATTTTTTGAATAATAATTATTATGTTTACTTTGAAACCGAATCTTGAATGTGAGATGCGTACTGGTTCACGTGTTCCCGGCGCCTGTACTTTACTGTAAACTGTATTTATGTTAGTGGCAGTTTTCTGTATTTGGATATGAGAGCATGTTAAGAGATTTTTCCGCATAAGTAACTAAATTTTAATGTTTCTCGGGCTCGCGTACGTGCATATACCTGAGCGAAACTTTTAGGCATCTGCACAGTGAGGTCTTCACGGGAGCCATAACCAAACACATTACAGAGGCGTGGCTGAATATCTGTCGCGGCGGAGGGATACTTCTCTGAATGACAAGTTCACTTGTTTAGCGAACTGTCATTTTGGATCATTCTTAGGGGATCGTTCTATCTAAATTATCCAATTTCCTAATTTTACAAGAAAGACTATTATATTCAGAAAGTCTTCGACGAAACTGCAATCACAATGAATAATTTAATGAATTAGGTAGCATTTTCTTATAAATAATCAATACACGTAGCAAAACAAACGACGCATAGTATGCATATAAATTAGAGCAAACCACAAATTGAAATTGACATGATTACCTCGTATTTTACTTGAGAGCCTTTCAAAGTAGGCAAGTATAATTTTCTGAAGATGATAGGATTTTAAGCTCAATGGAGTCTGACTGGTTGAATCAATTCTGTACATTTACATTGAGCAAATTCAAAATAATAAATTTATTTATTTATTTTACGTCAAAAACAGTTAAACACTGTGTGTGACGTGCTATTGGGAAGGAAATTATGTGCACGTTTTCAAAATTCCGTGATACCTACACTAAGCCATATACTACTCGAATTTTGAAAACTGAAAAAAATAGTGTTTTTTGCAAGGATTGTAAACAAACCGCTCCAATGTAATAATAATCGGAACACACTAAAAGAATGGGATTTTCCTTAACTCTGCAAAAATAATTAAATGAAAAAAATACACATTTTCAAAGCAATAGCTTCAACTCCTCAATTTATTCTGAAAACTGGGCATGCAACTAACTGCTCTGCGCTCGAACTTGTTGCTCGAAAGACTGAATGGCGGAGTGGGTTAGCCAGACGACAGATGATCAACCTCTTCTGCAGGTTTTACCGGTAAGAGTTCTGGATCTGAGTCAAGTCTACAAATTGTAATTCGGTCAAGCACACTTTTTTTTGTATTTCAATTCCCTAAAGGTATACCGTACATAATCCTGTCCATAAAACGAAACTCTTCATACTGTGATATTTGAGTAGTAATACAACTGTAGATTTTTCGTCTACGCGCCAAACCTCAAACAGAATCAGGATAGCAAATACTTCACTACACTCGTCGCTTGTCCCGTTCTGTAATTGTTTCCGAAGAAAACGCTCACGGTCTTAGCTGCATAATTTTAGTCATTTGTTTCAGACTTATGATTACTACGTGATTATGAAAAGATTGGTTAAAAACATTACCTTCAATTAGCTTGTATGAAAACACAAAAAACAAAAAAAATCCTCATTGTGGAAACTATCCTCTGAGGTACAAAACAAATTTTCTGAACCCAGTATTTCTTGTGTCAGCACAATGGCGTGTTTTACAACCCTTGTTGATAGCGTGCTTCTACGCACAAAAAGCGGCCATTAAATTTTAATTAAAAAAACACCATGCGCCAATGGTCAGCCAGCAACGCCAACGCGAGGCCCCTCCGCCAAACACGTTCGGTCGGCTAGACGTGCGCCGCCCACAGGGCGACGGGGCGGCGGCGGCGGCGGGGGCTATCTCGCGGCGTCAGGCGAGGCGTCTGGGCAAGGAGCGGAGCGGGGCGGTGCGGGGCGGGGCGGGGCTGGCAGGACGGCTGGCGGGGTGGGCAGCCGCGCGCAGGTAAGGCGCTGCTCGATAGCCAGCCGAGCATACGGCGGGGCGTGGCGGCCGGCGATAGCACGCGGCTGGGGGTGCTTCTGCACCCGGGCGCCAAGACGCCGCTGGCTGGGACGCGCGACCAAGGACCGCGTCCGACAGTTTCATGGCTCTTGATCGAATGGAAAAGACTAAAAACGTTTAAAAAATGTCAACGCGATCATTAATATCAATGACAACAGAGGAAGTTTCTGATAACTTCACCATTAGCTGAACGAGGGCTTTTATAAAATATAAAACAGCAGACAAGGTGTTTGAACACCACATCCGTAATGCCGGTCAACGAGAACATAAAGGATACGACAAACGATACTTTCCATTGCAACATAGAGGTCACCGTTCCAACTCAATAACTCATCACTAATATCTCTAACCCAATTTATATTCTGCGAAATATAAACATGTTAGCCGACAATGTTCTCATGTGTGAAGTTAGATGAGAAAAAGAACAAATTATTTTCTTTCGTAAAGTATGCAAAAAAAATCACAGCCCCAAACTAAATTTAATGTAACAAATAATAATGAATTAACCTATAAAGAAAAAAAACTCGACGTTCTAGTATCTACAAAACAAATCATAATGGAAAATGTGCTCCTGTTGAATGTCAATGTGAAATGGAGGCCTTCAACTAAAAAAACGCTCTCGAAATGAAATTGTATTCCATTCTTGGTCTGATGATTCATGGTGAACTCTACAAACGTATTAAATCACAGAAAGAAACCAAGCAGACGCAGTCAACGAAATTTCACATGCATGGGCAGCGTCCGTGGGGTATTCCGCTCGTCACATGAATCAGACACCGCGCGCCTCCCTCGTCGGAAGAGGCTGCAGCTGCCAGAAGCGTTCCCTCCCTGCGTCGGGGATCTGCAGAGCCTCTTTTCCAGCGAGTGATCTCTCCCTCGCCGGAAGATGCCGTCGGCTGGGTATTTGACGTCACGCTGAGAGGCCCATTCGCAATTAAAACCAGACGCGAAGGACTTAAATATGACGCAACAGGCGCCTGACGCTGAACAGTAGCTCCCCTTTTACCTATCCAGCGTTTCAACGAGCTGTAATTTCAAGGGTTATGTTCTTATTTTTTAGTACTAGCTGAAAGGTTTCCACAGAATGGCCACAAAAATGGATTCCTCAAACCTATTCATTCAACGTTTTCCTTTTTACTAAAACAATGTTTACACAATTACGGTGTTTCAACATAATCAATTAAAGTTAATGAAGACCCACGCTTCATCTACACCTCATTTCAACTGAATTTAACATTCGAAATACTGAATACTTATGTCAACACGCGAGTTCATTCGACGAACGGATTCTGCCCTTCTAGTGCAAACTCTCCAAAAGAACAAAATTGTATCACTACTTCATCAACACTCTTAACATTTGTGAATATCAATCATCAAATTTACAAAGGAGCTATGTTTTTCTAATATTGGAAACTATTGCAGAACGTGTGTTTAATGCCAGCAAGAATCGAAACGACAATAACTTGCATGACCACTGACGAACAATGCAAAAAGCATTCCATTCAATAAGAATCCCTAGAGAATACTTCATTGTAATATAATTTCCATATTCCTGACCTCAATGGTTTTCACATAAACATTAACAACAACAACAACAACAACAACAACAACAACAATAATAATAATAATAATAATAATTTTTAATAACAACTTCACGAATGCGATTACGGGAAAATACCCCCTTACTACTCAGGAACAGTATAAATTGACCCTAAACAAGATGCCTAACTGAAAAATTTCCTGAACAGTTCATTGAAACAGGATTTTAAGAAAAGAGTGTCAAGCGCCAACACACGAATAATACCCAGTTATTACGCGATCTAATGACTTCTATGTTCCAAAATGACACTATCCATCCAAATTTGAGTCAGTGTTTCGTTTTAATGAGTTTGTTTTAATCCCGCCGAGTAAACTCAACCACAAACAATATTAGCTTAAGAAAGATAGATGCACTGCCCACGAGAAGACGAAAAGAAAACAACCCAGAATTAATAGAAACACCAACCGACAATCATCACCTACTTGTAGGAAAATTATTAAGATGAGTAAAAACAAAGTAGTTGTTTTTCAGTGAAGTTTTTCAGTTTGTAGTGAGTTTACAATTAGAAATCCTTAAAAATGTTTGTTCAATGTTTCCAAGGGTGTACGCATATATTTCGCGTAATTAGCGATTCGCAACTCCATTATCTCTTTAGTAGAAAGTTAACATTATGTTTTCTAAATTTACTTTACGAGCAACAAAAACATCATGCAATATTAATAAGGTGGAAATATTTCTCCAAGTTGTTAGTTAAACATTATATAATAGGATGTGAGAAATTCCCGTAGGTAAACGAAATTAAATACAGCTCGTTAACATTACACAGCATGTTACAATTTTCACCATTTCATTTCGATTAATTAGATTTAATCAAATTAATAAAATAATATAAAATACGTTTCAGTTTTTGTTTTCCCAACACTCAGAATTTGTGTATTTTTTAAATAAAATTGCAATTTATTTAGAGCAACTACCCCTCGGACAAATATAATTCATTTAGAAAAATAGCTGTTACAGTAATCACCTAAAAATGTTTGCTTATCACTGCTTATATTTACATATGAATTTAATATGCATTTGTTATATATTCCATTTCTTTAGCTTTCTTTCTTTTTATAAATTCTCACATCATAATCGTTTTTTGCCAAAACTGTTACATACGGTTTTCTCCAAATCCAGACTTTACTTCAAATTTCGCTTCCTCTTAAAAATACAGAAACTGTATCAATATTTATCTCGACACGCAAGTGAAACACAAAATAAAGCAAAAAGGTCTGGATGAGTAATGACAGAGGCATCAGACGCAAAATTCCGAGCTCAGAAAGTCAACAAGGCTAATGAATGTAATCAGCAGTCAAGTAGTAGGTGGACACACGCATTTTGCTAGATCCTCATTTATAATAGTAAAACATTTACAAGCAAATGGCAAACAATACGGAAAGACTAGAACAGAAAAATGTTCTTAATGTTCTATGAGACGTTAGCAAAAGTTTCTAATAAGAAAACGTATCGAACCTGCATATTTTGAAGAGTCGGGTTCACCGTCAGAAGTCAATATTGTTTTTTCTTTTCTCGTCGTTTGTTCTGTTGTTATTTTTTACAGGTATGTTTTTAAGATATCCAAGTAATTTAAAATAGCGGATTTGAAATTAAAAATTAATTTAAAATGAATTGATGTTTTAAAATATTTGTTTTCACAACGATTTTACCGATTTCAAGGACTTATTCACTCATCTTCAATATTCTACCATTTACCTGAAAACCATACAACCACCAGATAATTATGACAGCCATATTGTAAGTGTACTAATGAATCCAAAGCAAACATTTCGTTTTGTCACACCTTATCTTCATTGACATTCTCTTTCAAATATGAAGTGCTATATAATTTAGTCGTCTTATTATCGTTCTAGAAAATGTTCCTGTTACGTTTGCCATCCCAATATTCAGGAAAATTATATAGAATGAAAGTGTTGCTTTACCGTTTTTGTAATAGCGTCGTCATATTTACTCAATGGATTTTGATCCATCTACGTTTTTCATACATCCAGTTACAACTATCGCCTGGAAACATGCAGACATGAAGCAACCTCAGTTTCGCGGTTTTCGTACTCGAGATCCGCGAGTAACACCAAGAAGTTTCAATACGAGACGGTACTTACGGCATTGTTCATCAAACTGACAAAATATTTTACTTGAATGAAACCATATCGTTAATATTATATGTAGCTTTGCGTGAGCATTTATCACAATCATCAATTAGATAGCATAAAAGACGTTGCCCGTTTTTTTAGGTCAAGAAGCTTCACACTAACACCAATAACATTATTTTCTTCACATGGTTAGATGAAGAAATACGAAGTATAATTACATTTTTGCTGAAGATGTATTTTAGTCTGATAATATCAATATCACCTCAGTATTCTGTGGTGCCCCAGAACTCATTTTTCACGTATCTATCTATTCTGGTGTATCTTCGCACCGTTCAGCCATGCTCTGCCTTACCCATGACGGGTGACGTGGACTCGCCTGGGGAGCTTCAGCATTCACCGTTGGAGAAAAGATTACAAGAGAAACAGTCGCAACCCTAGAGTATCATTACATTAGTATTACAAGAGTACAAAATACGGCACGAATTCCTAATCGACTATATCACCAGTAAAAGGGTGAAAACGAAAATATTTTTCTTTTTCCAAATAAAAACACAATGTACAACACGTTTTCCAGCACTTTCCTCTTTTTGTAGAAGATAGTGTAACATTTGTAGCAGAAGGAGTTAATAGAAAAGGCAATCTACCAACGACACCGCAGCGAGTCCATTTCCAGCCGGCCGACATGTCGCACCAGCCCGGTTCACGGACCCGTTCGCCGTCTGCAGCATAGCGGTCGGCCAAGTCACCGAACGCCGCGACTGGTCTTTCGCGACGGCGCGGCGCGACGCGGCGCTCCAACGGTCTCATTTCACCTCGTTTCGCTCGGGCGGCCGCGTGGGGCAGGGCGGCTCCTCTTTCGTCCGGTTCGGAGGACACGGCGCGGGGCGCTCGCAGACTATCGGATCCCCCTGCGCAGAGACGGCGAGCCACAGGCGAGACGCGTGCAAGGGGGGAGGACGGAGGGCGCTGGCGCGGAGCAACCGAAGCGTCGGAGCGCACCGGCGCGCCCGCAGTCGCTTGCGCCGGAAGTTGGCGCATCTCCGAGGCCTTGACCGCCGGGTCAAAGTCCCCTGCTTGCTCGCGCTGCGGCGGGGGCGTGTCGGAGCGCCAACTGCGCCGCTAATTACATAAAGGGCCGGCCGCCGACCCCCCCCCCCCCCGAGTGCAGCCACGCGGGAATGGGATGCGACCAACCTCCTGCGACCAAATTGTCTGCTGCTCTTCCTCATACATTGCTCCTCCACTCTCGTGCTCCCGCTTCTCCGCCGCTGCACACAGCTCTCGTACATTCCCAGTCGCTTTCCTACAAATGTTTCTCTACACCTTGTTCTATGAAAATTTCATCGCGTATTTGCATTCTTCGCCCTTTGACATTTGTAACTTCCTCTTTTTGGTATGCTCTATATTGTTCTTTTCCTTTTTATTTCAAAGAAATAGAAAATGCTCATTTCCTTGTTTTTAATTCGTAACACAATATTTCTCCCCTATGATGTCGAAAGGGCGCCTTCAAAATACGTTTCATTTCACTTGTCACTTTCAGTACATATTCCTCGATTTCTAAAACTTCACTCTTCCTCTTAAGTTTCCGTTTGTAGCTATAGAAGCGAGATGTATATGTCTCGTTATAGTTTACCGTTTTCGAGAGATATTGCGACGTATCCAATGCACTGCTTAAGCTTTCCGTGACCCTCGTTCTGTTTTTCCTCTCAGGTTGGATTACTTCCTCTTTGAGAATTACAAGTACACAAAACGGCTTGTTCTGATAACTCCGAAAAGTTATAGAAACTGAATCTCTCGAAAGCTTTTCGTTGTTTTTCTCTGAATTTGAACGATCATAAGTCTTGGAACAAGGTAAGAGACAACGAACAGACATTAAGTAAAATATATATCTTAACGTGTTTGGAGAGACTACAGCACGAGGTCTTATCCGCACAACTGAATGGTAGAAGCATTACTCATTCATTTACTGTGATGCCTTCACCTGAGATGGACTTGTGCGGGATCGACTCTCGCACTGTAACCTCTGCATGTGTAATGGTTTTTGGATTTTCCTCCGATGTCTTTGAGAGGTTATAACCATCGTGGATCTTTCAGTAAGTTTGGTACAGCTTTCTGATCATGTACATTATGCTTTTTCAATTAAACTATTATGCGTATGAGCCATCTTTCTAGTGTTGTTCATTATGTTTTATCTCCAGCCCTGAGGATGGAATAAAAAATTCCGTAACTTTAGCAAACTCACAAACCCCGTTATCTCAATTTTTCTAAACTAAGTTAAGTTTTAGCATAATTTTGATATAGGGTTGGCTTTGAAATAATAATATAATAATAATAATAACTAAATATTTATATGTAAAACCAAGGAAGTCAACATTAAAGTCACAAATAAAATTAACATCAACTGGGTATCTTCCAAGGAGATTCTTTGAGCCCATGTTGGATTTGCTTGGCTCTGAACCTGCTATCATCCTCAACAGCAGTAAATACGGCTATAAGATAAAGAGTCAGCACTCATACAGACTTTCTCATCTGGCATACATGGACGATATAAAGCTGTATGCATCAACAGCCAGTTCGTTGAAGCAGCCCCTTAATATCACAAACTTTCTCTGAAGACATCGGAATGTTTGCGTGTAGACGTGAATGATACGCATAGAACGGTTAACGTGGTACGTGGCAAATTGACGAGGGGACTGGAATACGAGACGCAAAGTGGCGATCTTATTAAATCATTAGAACAAGACGAACTGTATAAGTATCTTGGAATAGAGCAGTCTCGAACAGTAGTCCACTCAGATGTGAAGAAACATAACTGTAGGAATCAAGAACCGACTCACAAATGTTCTTAAAAGACCTTCGAAATATTGCCAATGCAATAAATACATACGCTATTCCTGTGTTCATGTACTCAATGGGCTTAATAAAATGGAGACAGACAGACATTGAAGCAATGGATAGACATGTAAAAACCCAAATGACCCAATATCGATTTCATCATTCTACATCTGCTGTTGAGAAGATCAATCTACCACGTGAAAAAGGAGGTCGAGGCATTACAAATATAACCAACAGTAATGCCAACTAAATATCTCTAATGAGAAAGTACTTCATTGAGAGGGCAGAAACATCGACACTGCACAAGGCTATAGTAGAGGCTGATTTCAGTCTTCAGTCTGATTTCAATCTTGCAAATGCTCAGTTTCAACCAGAGTACACAAGCAATGAAAGCCTGATGCAACAGTGGTGTCGAAAAGAGTTACATGGTAGACTCCCAATGACCTGTCAGGCCAGAACATAGATTTTAAAGTTTCTAACAGGGGGTTGACACGTTTACTATACCCAGAAACAGAAGGCTTTACGATAGCCATTCAAGATCAGATTATCGCAACAAGAAATTACTTACGCTATATAATAAGAGACCCCTCAATAGTAAGACATAAATGTAGAAGATGCGGTGCACAGCATGAAAACATCCAGCACATTCTTGCCAGTTGTAGTGTATTAGTCGTCAATCGCCTACAAATTTAAGCACGATAATATGGGTAAAATAATTCATGGACGATTATTAAAAAAAAAAAAACTTCAGTCCTGTAATGTCCCATATTATAAATATCATCCTTCTACAGTCTTGTAAAATGAAGAATGGAAGCTATACTGGGATAGAAGCATAATTACAAACACCACGATTTCGAACAACAGGCCAGATATAATAGTTCTAAACAAGCTCAAGAAAACAGGCATGATAATCGATTTTGCAGTCGTCAACAATAACAATCTATAATCTGTATTTCACTTGAAAATTCAGAAATATGTAGGTATCGCTGACTCAAGAGCTTCGTCATCAATGGAGACTTCAGAATATCGACATACAACCGATAATCATGTCCACCACAGGATTAATCCCAAAACACACAGTGCATGCAATTCAAGTGATGGAATTACCATTTTCATGCATGGAGCAAATGCAGAAAGTAGTAATACTGGACAGCTGCCGAACAGTAAGAGAATTCCTGGGATGTACTACTGATTGGGAAACATTGACTGAAATGTCAAGAGAGTAACATTGGTTCGTGTCTTGTCTCTGCGAGATCGACCGAGCCTAGACCAGTAATGGTCAGATTCCTGCACATAGTGCAGAGATAATAATAATAATAATAATAATAATAATAATAATAATAATAATAATAATAATAATAATAATAAAAACAACGTTTTGCCGGCCCCGTGGTGCAGACGGTTGCGGCAGCTGCATGTTCGAGTCCTGCGTAGACACGGTCGTAATTGTGATTACCCGTTCACCCATCATCATCATCATCATAATTCAAGGCGTAACAACCATGTCTTATCAAGGGAAACTGCCAAAAAGCTGATCCCCATAATTACACATGTTAATCTCTCTCCAGGAGAGAATACGTTTGGTCATCGGAAGAGAAAGTGTAGCGTGGTCAGTAATGAACGATTCTATAATAATAATAATCTATATATTTAAAAAAATAAGGTATTCTGCCATGGCTTCGTTTAGAGCTTCTACAGAACCGATAGTAGTATTTTTTCCTTCAAATGAAAGAATGTGATCCCTAGATGTGTTATCAGATATTATTTGTTTTGGTTCAACAACATTTACGGTGTAAATTAATTAATTAAATCATTCTTTAATATTACGCTTATCAATAGTCAATTGTTTTCTTCCAAAGGGTGATTGTTTCAAAATCGATATACATGAGTCGATAGATGTCAACGCTGCTTCATGCTGGCGCTGCGTGATGTTTTGTTTTGATTGTTGAGATTTGTTTACAATTCGTCAAGGTTTTGTGTCAGTATAATAATTGCATTGTGGCGTAGACAGTTTTGTACTTGCGTTTGTGGTGAATTTTGTAGAGAACATTCGGACAGTGGGTTTTGATAGGTTGTACTGAAGTAGTGAAGTTGTTCACAGGTTATGTCGAATTCCGAAACGTTGCCCACGCGCCCCAAAAGACGCAAACGTACATTAACTAGACGCAGGGAAAGAGAAAGTCAGTGTAAGTGTCTTGATAGTGAGATCATGTCGTTTTCTGCGTGGTCGTTGACTATGAAATGTCAGTTTTGTACTTCACATGTGAGAGAAATTCTGCAAACGAGTTTACTCTGCGTTGCTTAAATGGGAAAATAAGTTTATCTTGAAGCAATGTACCTGAAGAAATCAAAGTTGTTTATAGGAGATAACACATCAAAAAACTTTAGAAATAATATCCGTTAGTATAATAGTGTTCTTTCTTTTCTGTCATTTGGCGCCGATATTGCATTGCCACCTGCTCATGAGCCATACGTGTTCAAAATTTTGGGAACTCCACATCACAAAATATCTTCGTTATACCCTGAATATCCAAACAATGCCACATATTGTGAACATTAGTATGCGCACAGTATTTTACATTTATCTCAGATCGCACCGTCAAATTTTGACGGGTTTTCACTAGTAATAATAATAATAATAATAATAATAATAATAATAATAATAATAATAATAATAATAATAATAATAATAATAATAATAACAAAATATTCCTTAATAAACAGAGCTGACATAGCAGGGAATTCAAATATAATATTTGTATTTATTTAACAGCCAAGATTTATGTTTATAATTTACTTTCCGATCAATGGTACGTCATCTGCGGCGATTTAAATTAATTCATGCAAAATTCACTTTCACGGCTGACATGTCTTTACAATTTAATCCCTATCGTAATAGAAAACTCTTCCCCTTTATGAACTGTAGTTTTTAAGCATCTCACCACAACGAAGCAAGAGCTATTTCACAAAGTTTACGAAGAGACTTCAGACTGCTTGTCATTGAGTTACACTTACCAATTAACTTGCAATGGGGACTTTCGAGAAGTTACCCGTTCAAAAGAACGCAATTTGAAAGCATATACTAACTATTCGAAAGAGATTCAGGTTGCAAGACCTTGGCTTCACAGAATCGCCCTTTCTATGCAACGCTGTCCGTGCGGTGCTCCAATTTCCAATTACCGAGCAGGATCCGCGCAACACCATTGCTTGCTTTCACGCCTCTTGGATGCAGTTCCAAAGGAAGGAGTTTACCCCGCTAAGGGCTTTTCGTAGTACTCCCGCCGCTTCCAGATGAGTATCACCATATGATCGGTAAAGTAAACAAAGAATATCTTTTCACACTCTTTTTCACGAGTTCTGAGTGCAGAACGTAGAAACGAAGTATACAGAACAATTTTATCAGTATATTTTCTTTCATTCTACAAGTAAATATAATAAATAGCATACGTTGGATAAAGCGGGAGAATTTAAAAATGCAGACATCAGTAGGTAATTTGAGAATTCACTGTGGTTAAGAACACTTCCGTAAATTGTAAAACCATTTCCGGAAAGGCAACTTCATATTCTCTGATGGCATTGATGTAGAAATCAAGAAATTCGCCTTCGGTAATCTAACATGTGCATTCTTAATGATTCTTGGTGAAATGTAAATGAAGTTGTTCATAGATGTAAAGGATGCTTAAAAATCCTACTTGCAAAATTACATTTGAGACTGAACTCAATTGGCTTCGGACGTACTAACGTATTATTTGATAAGCGCAAACGTAAAGTACAATGTTTTCGTACAGCGTTGTGGCACAAATTTACTAATTTTCACACTATTTCTTTCATTACGTTTAGGGTAGATATAAATCTTCTAACTCGCAACTTACAAGAGCTACACTTATCCTTCCTGGCATTTGTGAATTCTTATTACAAAATAAACTATCAAATCATAAAAATTTGCTGTTTGCCCCTAATACTTTGTCAAACGTGTCACGTTTATTTTAGGTGTGAAATTGGGTATCTTTTAATTCTCATAATTCCTTCTATTTCTAATATTAATACAACAAGCAAAAAGCTGCTAACATAAATATCTAAAACAATCGAGAAGCGAAGTTCCAGTATTTCTGGCAGTAAAACGCTAAGTCTGTGCATACATTACGCACACAAGTACTACGACTCCAATCAAATTATTTGCTGTCTATGAGAGCACGCCCGTGGACAAATGTGAACCACTGTGTCGCTCGAGAGAAAGGAGCGGACAAGGGCTGTCGGGGCATGCGAGCACGTGGCGCTTGTGAGGAGGGCAGGGAGAGGCGGGGCGGGGCGGGGATGGGGAGGAGCCGGGCGCGGTCGACATTTCCCCGCCCTCAGCGACGGCCTTGAGAGAGTCGCCGCGCCGGCTGGCTGGCAGGCGGTGCCTCCAGCTTTACTGCCTGGAGCAGCGCAGCAGCGGTCAGCGGGCCACACACCACGCCGCCGCTCCTCCTCCAACACCACACACAACGATTAAAGAAATGTACAAGCGACTCTTGTTTTCAGTCGAATCTTAATTGATTTTTTTCTAGAAACACATCAAATCACCGTGTGGAGTGGAAACCGCATACTACCATTCGAACATACCTTTGGATCTAAAGAAAATATCAGTGATGACACGCGAGACCAAGTGCGAAAATCCAGGAAAACTAGTGGAGCTACAACAGCACAAACTTTCTCGAATTATTTGTAACGAATGCGCAATATTATAAAACTGCTAAAGGTGTTAAGACCTATCTTAATTTATATTTTTGTCCATTTCCCCCATGATGCAGTGTCTAGAGGAATCAATAGCAACTATTATGCAAGCCATAGATCTTGTGTTCCTCTTCAACGAATTGGTTGAATCACACTTCAAGATAACTTCAGATTACAGGATTGTTCCAGACGACTTGTCTTCGCCAGCCTCTGCGGTATTTTTGATATTCCCATGCATGGACAATAATTCTCAATAGAGAAAATTCGTCTTAATAAAGACGTGGCTAACTGAACTGATGCATTGTGGGCGCGTTCTCCAGGACTTTCATCACAAATATACGACCAAATATATCACTACGGTGGTAGCATTTTGCGGATTAACGTCATGTTCACTTCTGCACAGGCTCACTGCTCTTAGTTATTATTGAGCAGAGCCGCTCAGTGCGGCGGGGCGCGGCGGGGCGGGGCGGGGCGGGGCGGGGCGGGGCGGGGCGGGGCGGGGCGGGGCGGGGCGGGGCGGGGCGGGGCGGGGCGGGGCGGGGCGGGCGCCAGACGCGCCAACGCGGCGCCCACATATTTCATCCTCTCTTATTTCCCGCTCCCCGAGGCGATCGGCCGGCCGGAGGGGGGAGGGAGGCAGCCGGTCCGCGGCCCGGCGCGCGATCGGCGGGAAGGCGGGAGGCCTTCTAGATTGTAGATCTGACCTTTTCCCCAATCGGAGTTTTAAAGGATAGATTGCCGTGTCCCGGCGCCGTATTGGTGTGTAAATCTCGCGCCGATGAATTCCGGGGAAGCCGTTCGTTTTCCTCGGGCGGGCGGGCGGGTGGGCGGGCGCGGGAACGCGGCCGCAGGACGCGGGGCGCGGGCGAGGGGGGCGGCGGCCGCGGCGCGGAAATGCGCCACGCAAAGCAGGCAAGGAGCTCGTCGAGATTCGCCAGGAGGCGGCGAATGCGGCAAGAACTGGAAGTGGGAGTCAAGGTTCTGACAGCTAAGCTCAATTCAATCCTAAAAAATCGTGGCAGTAAGCCTTCGAGAAAACACTTAGCGCGTGGCTTGCCGAAATAAAGGGATGCGATGAAAACAAAGAAACGGGAAAAGAAAATTAATCATACAGAAGATCGAATGAGAAAAAGTAAAATCACACCTTTAGTGCCAGAAGAATGAGTAACAATTTATACGAACATAAGATAAAAATGATGAGAATGGAAAAAAATTAAATTAAACACAGAGAGAATGTACGGCGAGAAAAAAAAGAATGTACGAAGAAGATGAAGTGAAGAACAAATGCAAAGGAGATAGAAATAAAACGAAAGGAATAATACGGAGTCAAAGCGTACGAAAGAATGCCGAGCAGGATGATCCTGCGCATGAGGCGAACGAAGTGATGATTGCAGAGATGAATGCATAATGGCGTGTGCTGGGAGGGGGCGGTGGTCGAGGAGCGTCGATGGTGACGTGCGGCCGTAATCCGCGCCGCGGAAAGCCGGATGATCGGTGCGGGCGGCGCCGCAAAGCGGATTCGCGCATTTTTAATACGTCCGCGAGCAGTGCGCCGGCGAATGGACGTCCGCGTTGCCCGATAGGCATTTTTCCTCTTCTCGCCCCGCCCCCTCCATGGCGGCGGGGAGCGGACAAGAGGCGGCTCGGGGCCGGCTATTGTCCCCACCGCCGCCGCGGCGCGGTGCAGCTCTTCCCTTCCGCTCGGACGGTGGATGGACGGCCAGGCGAGGCGGCCCGCTGTCGGACTCCAGCGACGGACGGCGCCGGCCGAGAGAAAGCGGAAACGCACCTCCCGCCCGGCGGCCGTAATGAAAGCAATTACGCCCCGCCACCGCCACCGCCCCCGCACTCGCCCATCCTCGACCCACTCTTCCCCGTCGACTCATCGTCCCTAGCCTCGTCACGATCCGTCTGCCCTGCGTGGTGGCGGCTATCGCCAGAGGCTCAATAGACGTTCGGGCAACAAGGTCGCGGCTCTTGTTCCATCGCCCTCACCACCGTGACCGCTGCCCACCCCGCTCCGAGCGCCCTCCCTCCCTCCGTTTGTGTCCGCCTCCGCCTCCGCCGCTGTCGCCGTGGCGCAAGCTGGTCGGGGAGCTTTCGCCGAGTCTCGGCCGCGGCCCCCTAACCTTCGCCGCGTTGGGCAACGAGGGTGGGGGCGGGGAGCGCGGGGCGGAGGCAGGCGAGCCAGCCGGAGCACGCGGCGGGAGTGGGGCGTGCGCACCGCGTTACGTCACGCGTTCCCGCAAGTCTGCTGCAGCCGCCGCCGCCTTCGCTGCCGTCGTGGCCCCGGTTCCAACGGCGCGCGGAGCACTTCCCGGAGCCCCCGCTGACTTCGCCGCCGTCGCCGCTGCGCCGCGGCTGGGAGCGCCCGTGAGACGGCGAGGAGCTGCCCGCGCGCGTGTGAAGCGGCCCCGTGCGCGGTTCGCAAGACAACGGTGAGCGGCTCCACGTTGTTCCTCCGACAAGCATTGCACATCAGCCACCGGTTCCAGATCGTACATCGCGTGAGGAAATCCACGAAGGACTATCAGACACATTGAGATGCCAACGAGGAAACACGGGTTCAAACCGTTTTTGAGAACAGATTAACAATCCCTCTCTAGCATAGTGTACTTTATTACCGTTTCAATGGTGAAAAACTCCTTAATAATAACAGGTTCAAATGAAAATTTACACGGTCACAAATTTCTGCATTACTTTTAATGTAAAAGTACATGAAAGTACTTTTCATGCATGAAAATTAAGATTTTATGTAACAGTCTTACATTAAATCTACATTGGTTTTAATTTAAGCATTAAATTTAATGTACAGGTAAATTAATCTCCCTTTAATGTACAAGGTACATTAAAATCCATATAGTCATACATTAAATCTACATTAAATTTAATGTAATTTCTGACAGTGTTTGTTACAGTTTTTAGGCCTTAATGATCTGTCTTTGGTGTGTTGTTTTTGCTCAAACTTTGAAAATGTTCGAATAATAAAAATAGTATTTCTTAATATGAATCATGGCCAACTTCTATAAATACATGTTATCAAAATAGACCCAAATCGCACTCAAAAGCCACCCAGTGAAAAGTACATGTATTTACTTTAACACCTAATTATTTTAATTGTTTTTTAATTCAATACATTTTCCAATAAATTCAATAATAAAAAGCAAAATACACGAATTCCGAAACGATTGCTTCTTAAGTTTCATAACGAGCTCCCCAGAGAAAATCATTGACTGGGTAGAGAGGTGATCAAAGGCGATGGCTTCCTCTTATTCAATGTCCGCCCTTCTAATGACTAAAAACCAGACTCCCAAGCAACGAGGCAACCAGTGCCATTTAGAAGTAATTGATCGATGAATGAAGTAAATTATGTAACGGAGAATTTAAAACAAATCATGATGCCCATTTTGCGGAAGGAGCTGATTGATCAGAATATAAGTGTCACTTACCGAATAAGAAATTCGCTATACGACTACTGTTCGCAACTGCTCACCTGTAACAAATTCAGAAATAATTAGCAATTGATACAATTTCTAAATTCATATTATTTATTTCTTTAAAATAAATCATAATAAAAATCAGACAGCCACTATACCTCATATCATTCATAGTATTCTCATTATTACAATGACATTCACAAGATCTAAACAATAAATCAAAATACAGAATTGAGGTACAAAGCCAAATTATCAAACCGCCGCGGTTACAAGTAAAAATGACGCAAGTAAAAATTAAATCATGGAGATTCTATGCGACATTGAGCCTAACAAGTGTCGAAAGGAATAAAATTCCCAGAGATCGGCATAGATAATTCTGTAAACAGACTTAAGAGAACGCGGTTGCATTAAACCAATGATTAGAAGCAGAAAATCCTCAGCAATCTTGCAAGATAATGAAATAATGTCTAAATGTCACAGTCAGGTGGTTATGCATAAGTAGGAAAGTACAATCTATTTGCCACGCAACATTTTATAATCACTATATGCAATAGGAATACCAGTAGTGACGTTAAAGGGCTATATTATTGAGATGCCGTATGTGTTTCCGAGCTCTTTGAAAGTGTACGCTCGGCAAGCTACACACAGCGTGGCAACTGAAACACGAACGTTTTCCTTAAGTTTCGAAAACTATAGTTTCTCTAATTAGACTAACACATTTGAACAGCATAATCATGTTATGATGTGCGACTACCGATACAGAGTATGATCAATTGATAAAATTCTTGTGAAGTACTATGCACAAAGTCTATTAGTTAGATTGTTGCAACACTCACACATTTATTGTACGTCAACAGTTTAGTTAAATACGACATGTCTGATGTTCGAACAAGCTTCTCAACTACATTTATATGAATTTATATCATACATCTTAAGTATCAACAAGCGAAATTATTCCATCACTGCCATGTTATACAAGTGAAAGTGACGATTTTCTTCAGATGTGCACTCCTGAGACCTCTATAAACAACTATGAAAATCCACAATTTCCAACATCTCATGTTTGTTAAAAAAATGTACATAAAACAAAATAGTCATTATCTAAGAGATTTTTTTTAAAAATCTTGGTAGCATTCTGTAGGATGAATTATACGAACAAATTAAAATTAACTACCTTCTTTGAATAAAGCATATTACAAAGAATAAACTATGTTAATTTCGATGGCTTTCTTTCCAAGAAACCTAACATTTTTTTTCTATTTTCAAGACGGATAAATATTATTAAAGTAATATAATAGGTAAATGTTACACGATCTCCCAATTACCCTCTCGTTACCCCACAAGACAAAACTCAACGTCGCCGGCGACAGCATGCCCGCCCCGACGACAAGCCCTTCTAATTGGACTGAAGGGTTCGGAATCTCCGGCAAGCGATAAGAAACGCAATCGCTCCTTTCCAGAACTTCCGACCAGCCCCAGTCGGATTACGTTGCCGCCTGCAGCAGCAGGGGGTTCTTTCTCCAGTTTACCCGCCCGAGTATCTTCAAGTGTGTCGCAAAAATTCTAGACCGGCAACGGTCCCTAAAGCGAGTCGACAATGAAAGTTCCGCTACGCTGCAGTAAAAAGCTCCCTCGACAGTCTGCGAGCAATAAGGCCCCGCGAGCGCCCGCGCGCGCCGTTTCGCCGCTTTTATTCTCCGTCTGAAGCCTCGCGGAAGCACCGGCAGCAGGGCGCCGGTTCGAATCCCACCGGACTAAGCGAGACGCACCCGGGAGGAATTTCGGGAATCGCTCAGGAATCAACAGCACGGGACACTCTCAAAAGGTCGCGACATACTTGAAAAATATTTTTTGAGTGAAACATAAATCGCCGTCAGTTCGCCGTCATGACCGTATTGAATCATATCAAAAAATTAAGCTTAGAATGAAGACTTCAAGGTCCGTGAAAGTCTATGACAGTCATTACGACGAACATATATTCTTAGTTTCCTAAGCATCAGTAAGTACATCATAACTAGGGAACGGATTTTCATGTAAATACATATTTTTACAGGGACAAGATACCTGCATTTAGTAATATTTTTTACACTTAACACGACATTCTGAACTAATTGAAACCATTTTTATTTTACATATTTTTACATATTTTGGTATAATTACATATTTTTACATATTTTATTTATAGCTACATATTTCGTTACATTTTAATATATTTATAGGTCGAAAATGAACATTTCACTTGTGATGTTCGAAATATATGTTACATGGAAACTAACTTAGTTACTGAAATAAAAAATACGCAATGCGCTTGTATTAACGCCGGACAATCGCTATTAATTGTCAAACTTATCTCCCCGCGCCCACATCTACTTCTTGGAAACAGCGTAGTCGAGATCAACGAGCGGATCTAGTAAGTGAAGCAGAAGGAACTTCAGCCACGTGATTACTCGTGTTTCATAGACCCCATGCGTAACTCCATAAGAAAATTCAGATCATTGTCTTATCCCTTTTCTGGAGTTGGGGGGGAGTATGTTCCCTTAAGCCCCGCCCCTTCTATCACAGGCTACATGGTACTATTCACTTGAGCTCCGGCTCCTCGTAAACAACATTTTATATAATACGAAAGTATTATATGTTTCGGATGAAACTAGCAAATAATTGCTTCTGCAGATGTAAAACTTCAACGTACTCTGCTCGGAAAACGCTTGAAGAATGGAATTGTAAACTTTATAACGAATATTTATTTCACATATTTCCTATTTTTTCTTACATATTTTTGAAAAAATAGTACATATATATGTACATATTTTGCTTTTTTATTACAATAAAGTCCGTTCCCTAATCATAACTATCAATCAGGCTAACAACAAAAATGAATGTACCAAACGGAATTGAAATTTAATAAGGAGAATAAAAAAACATTCGCTTATTCTGTTAAGTTGGACTGAAGTTTACTAGCATTTTAAAGTGATTTCTTTGAGAGATACTTCTTTGTACATTAATTAAAAATTCAGACGAATATTTCTAATTACTTCCTTTTCTTGCCTTGCAAAATATTTCATATTGGAGGATCGGGAGGTATATTATATTATGCATTCACTAATTTAAACTGCATATAAATAAATTTAGACCGCGAAATAATTTCTTTTCAACCAACGTAAAAGTACATAGATACCAGGGTACCATTACATCCTGGCATGGTACCTGCATGCTATCATGCAGTTCGTTTCAAAGATTAGCTACTGACATACGATAGCCGGTAGTACCTCAACGAAAGACGACAGGATGAACCACTATTTAAATTGATTTTTTACCATTATATCAAGACCAGATGCGTATCACGTCAAAATGGAAATTGTTCAGCAGTCCTTTTTACTTTGACGCCTGCTATGTACTTACGTAGTAAAAAGAATACTGCAACGGAAAGAGGAGATTTTTCAACAGAAAAACTCTTATTGTGGGTCTCTGTTATCGAAAATGTAGATAAATCTTGCCTCTAAAGGTAGTAAATTATTTCCGCTATCACGTTCTGTAATCAGAATTCACATTTTATCGGTCCTTGGTATCGAAAAATTGGTTCACGGCAAACTGACCGACCGGCCGATTCGGCCCGTGGTCAACACTAGCACCTAAACCGTTCCATTTTTTTTTCTTTCTTCAAAATTGACATCAAAAATCGATTTGGCCGAACTCGAGACTATGTGAAATTCAAACGGATATTTTGATCATTTCCATAAAGAGTCAACATTTTCAAAATTTTCTCAAAAGTGGCTCTAAATTTTTGGATTATATTATTTTCCCGGATATAGCAAAGTACATTTAAAATCATCGTTGCAAGTCTCAATTTCGTTAAAATTTCAATCACTTTTCGGCGTCTTTTTACGACAATAATATTGAAGATTCTTCAAAAGTATATTTTTAAACACGGCAATGTACAATTTTTAAGAAATACGAGTGATTTTTGCGTAATTTTGCATGAAAAATCAGCGACTTTTAAACAATCAATTTCACAAAAACGGCTATTTTTTTTTCGAATACATTTATAAAATAGAGAAAATACATTTATAAAATAATGCACGTCCAATTTTCTATAAACCCTTTATATTTTCTAAAAGTGAAAAACAATAACATCGTAAAACTACAATACTGCTAAGAGTTTCTTTTGATGAAATCTGTTCCATAAAACTGTATCTTGAAATAAACTCAATGAAAATGTGGGAATTTTTGAAAATTGCATATTCAAAGGTTCAAGTTTATTTTAGAGCCCGGGAGGGTTGAGTTTAACTGCGAAGAATGAAGGCTGAGTTTAGCTAATGGGATAAGGATAACGTGAATGGCATGCTAAACCTGAAAACCTGTGTTTTAATCCCAGCGTGAAAAAATTCTCATAAAAAAAGCATTTGCAAGATAAAGTAATATTATAACATAGCATAGTCGTTACAAACAATGTATTTTAAATGTTATATTACAGAAACTTCCCATGAAATATGTGATATCAGAAGAAAGCAAAAATAAGATTCCTACATCTAAAGTGTCCAACCAATCTCGCGACTCGCCAAAAACGTATTTCGTCTATTTTTTTTCTAAGTAAGATTTGGTAATTCAGTGCTGCAAAATTATAAAATAACTTCTAAGAACCGATACGTTTTCCAAAATAGTTCACATTCCTGATCAGTCATTTAGTGATTGAAAGCGAAAAGGGAGCAAAGCATAAAAGGACATCAGTACTAATTGGAGAAGCGGAATACTATTTATAGATGTTACGTGGTCCTAATTTATGATAATCACAGATGCAATTTGGCACTCTTATTGGGATGAGTCATCAACAATTCCGACAACTAAATGAGGGCCTCACTGGACCGTCAGTTTCTAATGAGGATATGATGGGTAGGTACTAATTTATTCATCAAAACATATCAGAAACATTTAAGATATAACGAAATAAATCAATAAATAAAAAATACTCTGCCAATTAGGAACTACCTCTTCATCAGTTACAACTTTCCTTCCTCATTCCTGCGCAAACTATGTAAAAGAAAATTATTTTTAGGGCACATTCTACATCCACTTGGCACATTTCGGATTCTGTTCTTTGAACTATTCTTATTTGGAATTAAATAATAACAATTTTCTTCTGAGAAAGAACATTTCAAGAGAATGTAGTGAAATCCTGAATACTGAACCGGTTAGCTCGTTAGCAATTTAGAACCGAGTTGGAGAAGAAACTCTTTGTTCCAATTCACCCCTCAAGTAGGGCGAGGATGGAGCAGGGCGAGCACCGCCCCTGCCTCTGACCACGCCGTGTAGGAAGAGAAAGGAGGCGCTGCATCCAGAGCGCAACTGCACAGGGGCGGTGGGCGCTGGGCCGGCGGCCGCGTGGCGTCCACGCCGGCACAACAACCGCAGCGCAGCGCAGCGCCAGTGAAGGGGTTTCACTCTCCGTCGCGCGCGCACGCTCGCGAGCTAAGGGGCGGGGCGGAGCGGGGCGAGGTGGAACGGGCAGGGGGAACGGGGCAGGGTGGAACGGGGCAGGAGTTGAACGGGGCAGGGTGGAACGGGGCAGGGTTGAACAGGGCAGGTGGAGCGGGGCGGGAGGGGGCGGGGCGGAGCGGAACGAGGCGGAACAAGCAGGGCGGGGCGGAGCAGGGCGGAGGCGGAGCGGCGGAGCGGGGCGGAGAGGGGGCAGGGCAGGGCGGAGCAGGGCGGGGCAGCGGGCGGAGCAGGGGCAGGAGCGGGGCAGGGGCGGAGCGGGGCGGACGGGGCGGAGCGGGGCGGAGCGGGGCGGAGCGGGGCGGAGCGGGGCGGAGCGGGGCAGAGCGGGGCCAGCGGGGCAGGGGCAGGGCAGAGCGGGGCAGGGCGGAGCGGGGCAGGGCGGAGGGGCAGGGCGGGCAAGCAGGGCGGAGGGGCGGGGCAGGAGCGGAGCGGGGCAGGGCGGGCGGGACAGGGCAGGGGGCAGGCGGAGCGGGCGGGCAGGGCCGGAGCGGAGCGGGGCAGGGCGGAGCGGGGGGGGCAGGGCGGAGCGGAGCGGCAGCAGGGGCAGGGCGGAGCGGAGCGCGGGCAGGGCGGAGCGGAGCGGGCAGGGCGGAGCGGAGCGGGGCAGGGCGGAGCGGAGCGGGCAGGGCGGAGCGGGGCAGGGCGGAGCGGAGCGGGGCAGGGCGGAGCGGAGCGGGAAGGAACGGAGCGGGCAGGACGGAGCGGAGCGGGGCAGGACGGAGCGGAGCGGGGCAGGACGGAGCGGAGCGGGGCAGGACGGAGCGGAGCGGGGCAGGACGGAGCGGAGCGGGGCAGGACGGAGCGGAGCGGGGCAGGACGGAGCGGAGCGGGGCAGGACGGAGCGGAGCGGGGCCGGACGGGGCCGGGCGGGGACGGGCGGGGCCGGGCGGGGACGGGCGGGGCCGGGCGGGGCCGGGCGGGACCGGGCGGGGCCGAGTCGCCCCGCGCGGGAGGGCGGGGCCGGGCGCGCGCACGCGTTCCGCAGCGTCACCGCGAGACCCGTTGGCATAACGGCTGCCTGCCAACGCCACCGCCGCCGCCGCACGACACTGTCGCTGTGCCAAGGCTACCGCCTCGCGGTCATCACGGGGAGTGAGGCGAAAGTCAAAACGGAGTCTCACGAAGACAACATTTACAGGAGTACCATCTAATTTAGATAACATCTAATCCGACCCCGTTCGGGATACGTGACATGCTACCCCGTGGTTTTGCGCGCCTCATGTTTAACCCTGCACTCCGAAGGTGCCACGTTTTACTCTCATCGGTGACAGTCTGACTGCATCTCCTCGAACTCTGGGCCACCAGATTGACAGCGTATGCCCAGGTGACGGCGCGACGCCACCTATCCAGTAAATATTTTACCAAATTACGGGACATGATCACGGGACTGGTTCATGTGATGAGACATCCAATTAATCCTGCATCCCGAAGAAAATCGGGACTAGGTTTTGTTCGCGAGATTTACTCTTAAAGCTTTCGTTCCAGCAGAAGCTCGTGTTTGCCTGAAAGAGTAAAACAGCATGGATAAAACATGATTGCCTAAACGTTTATGGGTTCCATAAGAGAAAGAATGAGAGTAAGAAAGACGCATAAAGCAATGGACAGTGGGGCAGAGGGAGGAACGATGAACGAGGGAAAGAAACGAACAGCAATGAATAAAGAAGCACACCAGGGAGAAAGATAATGAACGAGGGGATCAATTGATAGATTGGTTGATTGATTCCAGGCGCGTTAACTGACAATGTCATTACTCCTGTAAGTGTAGTGCATGCTTTCTTGCAAGGGGGGTGATCTTCCGTTGGCTGGCAAGATTCGACGCCGACCGAAGTCGGTTTGCAGGGATTTTCCTTAACCAGGTATCTCCCTTCAGTGTGGCACCATCCTAAAGTACTGCGTTAGAGTGTATGTGTAAGAGGGTGAGGAATGGACAAGGAAGAAGAAGGAAAGAATGATCGCGCTGTCCGTGGCCCGTTTGTTAGAGTTCTGCTCCGTCATTCGCCTGACGTTGATAGGAGAAACAATGGATAACAACCTGTAAGAGCAGCCGACCGCTATAATTCTCTTCCAAATAGGGGCTGAATTCAACCCAGCTAACAAGCAAATGTCGAAAATTCTGCCATCGTCGGGACTCGCACCTTAGGGCCTCCCGGTCATAGGCACTGCAGTGACATCAGTTAAGGCCGGGAGCCACCTTTACCGGTATGAACGAGACGATGAAGAAAGACGAACGAGAGGGAGAGTGTGAAATAGACGACAAATAGAGATAACGAAAACGGTATTAAACAGAAGAGAGGGAAAAAAGAAGGGAAAAAGGAAAGTAGGAAAACAGTGAGAAAGTTCTAGAAACACAGAGAGAGAGAATTATTGGATTGGAAATAGAATTATACACGAGGTTGAGGATGTGTGAGTTGACCAAATTCATGTTCACCTCCTTTACTATCAATTACTACCATTTCTTTATGAAATTACCCATCTCGATCAGGTTTTTCGTCCAGTTTCCCTGATCCATTGAGCAAATGCTGAGAAGGCCCTTGTTTTGCTTCTGGACATAAATGTAACTTCATTTTCTGTGCACGTCTTCTAGAATTCAGTGGGAAATACAATTATTCAAATTATCGTTTCCATGTTGTCGCGGCAGGAAGTAATAAGAGCCAAAATTTATTGCTTATTTATCTTTGAAAATAGATTTTATTACATGGGAGTTTTTGTTGTTGTTTTTTTCTCCCTTTCAAAATTCAAAATTTATTGCTTATTTACCCTTGAAAATAGATTTTTTACATGGGAGTTTTTTTTTCTCCCTTTCAAAATTCAAAATTTATTGCTTGTTTATCCTTGAAAATAGATTTTATTACATGGGAGTTTGTTTTTTTTTCTCCTTTTCAAAAATTCAAAATTTAAGTAGTATATGACTTAGTGTAGGAATCACAGAATTTTGAAAATGTGCACACAATTCACTTTTCCCCATAGCCCGTCATACGCAGTTTTTAACTGTTTTTTGGCGTAAAATAAATAAATAAAATAAATAAATGAAAGTACTTTCTGAAACATGATAATGACGAACTGATTATCTGAATAAAGATATTCTAGAAAGAAATGTTTTTCGCTGCGTATTAAATCATACTATGTGCAGGACCAAGGACCTAGTTATACTCCGTATAATCCGATCTACGGTATTCGTGGTTCTGGTCTTCTCTAATGGGTATGACCTCCCAACAGGTGTGTTGTATTCTCGAACAGTATCGACTCCATTTGTATTATTTGTTTCTCCAACATCAAAGAGCTTCGTGTGCATAATTTAAAAGATTCAATTTTATTTTCGTTTCGAAGAAGTTTTTTTCGAGCATCCTTTATTCATTCCTACATTACCTATTCCACACGAAACTCATCACGCTGCTGCAAAATAAACTAGTAGTGCTACATGACACACGCTTCCTTTGATTGATTGATTGATTGATTATTTCGTGTTTCCGGGCGCGTCAACTGCTTTGGTCATTAGTCCCGTTAGTGTAGTCCATTTTTTTCTCGGGTGATGGCTGTGATCTTCCCGCACTGGATGGCGAGATCCGGCGCCGACCTCCCGTCGGCTAGTGGGGTTTCCCCCTAACCAGGACTCTCCCATCAGCGGGGCACCGGCCCAGCCGGGACAAGCTCTAAGCTCTCGACCGGTCTCCCGGAATATGTGGTAGTGTAGTGCATGTTAGTGTGTGTAAGGGGAGAGGATAGGACAACAAAGAGGACGCGTCCGGCCCGCGTCCGGCGCGTGGCCCGTTTGTTAGGGTACTGCTCCGGCATTCGACTGGTGTTGATCGGAGAAACCACGGAAAACTACCGATCAGAGCAGCCGGCCGATAGAATTCTCCTCCAGACAGCGACTGAATTCGACCTAGCTGAAAAGTTAGTGTCGAAAATCCTGCCGCCGTCAGTACTCGAACCTAGGACCTCCCGGTCAGAGGCGCTGCAGTGACATCAGTTGATGCACTGAGCTACCGCTCCCGGTACACGCTTCCTCGTACTAGTTGATTTTCTCATCTCTGGGTTGGTTATCTGGTATTATCCTACCCTCCTCCCAGCTGCTACCTATCAGCGTCTAAAGAAATTTATTCACGTCTTTTCAATTTCACAAAAGCAGAATTGATATATATCATTCAAATATTATAAAAGAGTAAAAAACATGGTCTTATTCGCAAATTTTCATTGAATCATTTGGAAACGCTTTTCGAAATCAAAAATCAATTTTACCTCAGAGCAGCATTTACGATTTTCAGGAGCTTTAATGACTTTCTGGATACTACGTATTTTACTACGTGTGTACACATACGAGAAAGTAAAACGAAATTCGTTCTTCATCACTTGTATTCTCACCTTTAACAAGTTTCTCTGCACACCACCTCTACCGTTGGCATTGTTGTTTTATCTTTTTTACTTCAAGGACAATTTGAGAGAATAATTAGGCTATTCCCCACAAATGTAACCACATTGTACACATAACTTTCCATACAAGACAATAGCCAACAGTATGGTAAGAGTTTCAAAACTAGGATGCCAGTTTTACTAATTTTGCTAGCACAAATGGTCATCAAAAATAAATGGTCAAACATCAACTTCTTCGACATTCCAATCTTTCACGGGAATTCAAGACCACTGTACTTGGACAACACACAGAACAGCCGGGTCCACGCCCTGGCCTTCACTTTCCTTTCCTTTCCTTTCCTTTCCCTGCCTCGCTTCGCGCGCGAACCCCGGCCGCGCTCTGCTTCTTAGAGGCGCTTAGTGGGAAAGATTTATCGACGAGAGCCTAAGTTTCCAGCCTGCCGCAAAGTGGTGCATATAACGCGTTGGATAGCGAGAACCTGCGGGGGGGGGGGGGAAGGGGAAGGGGAAGGAAGGAAGTACTGCTCAATTGAAAGACAAGGAAAGAATGACATTATTCTCAGAGATAACTTCATTAAAATTAAATTAAAATATTTTGTTGTACATCAATAAACAGAAGAACATTTCAACATTCTAAAATTAATTAAAAAACAATGCAAGGAGAGAGAAGATATGAAAAAAGACGAATAGGAACAAAAGGTATGAACGTAAAGTGAGCAGCGAACGATGAGTACAAACGAGTGGATGAAAAAATGTACTCTCCCTAACAATTGGAGGATCGGATAAAGCAGAGCAGGAATCTTCCTTACTCATCGTTTGCAAACAGAAGCCAAAACGAAGTGGCACGCTATGTGCAATTTTTGACGGCAATGTATAACTTTCATTCACTATCCGTAGGGTTTCCGGCTGTCAAAATGCTGAATGAGTCACACACACAATGCAATTGGAATAGTCGGAATTCTGAAAGGGATTCGGAATAGGGAAATTCTGAAGACGCCCTACGTCTATTGTGACAAGGCCGCTATATACCCGAATCCATCCGAATCTAGCGAAAGAAGCCTCCCAAGGTGTATTCATTACGAATTACTGAAATCGAAAAGATTCGTTTCAAAATGCAGACTGGGTCACTAGTAGATCGATTGCATCCGCCCTTCTTTCGCTGATAAAATAATGAATTCCAAGCCGGCACATTCATGGCTGTATTAACTATATTTCAAGTTGAAGCAATGAATGGCATCTGGGGAATGCGATTGAAAGTTCATTTAGAACTTCGCATCCATCGCAAAGGTGTATCGGGACAAAATTACTCCAGCATCACTTCCCTGTTCAAACAATTCGAGCGAGCTCTTTGCGCCGCGATCCACAGGGCAAAACTGAACTTCGACAAGCGCATTCCGCTCGGCCTTCTCATTCAACACAGTGCGGAATGTGTGCGTGGGAAAAAGCACATTCGTGCTTTTTCCAGACGGATTTGTAGGCCAATCGAAATCAAATGAGAGAAAATGGTATTTGAAATACCGAATGGGGGGAGGGGGTCATTCAAAGGGTCCAGTATGTCTTCCTCTCTCCCTCTCCCTGTCTCTGTCTCTATCCATCCCCTCTCCGCTCTCCCCACGCGTCACCGCACGCGCGGGGTTAACTGCTACACAGCTCCCCTTCCCCCTCAACCCCAAACAAACACGCACCGCTCGCCAGGATTTTAATTCCGATTGCTTTTTAATTTTTCTGGCTCGCTTTCGGACTGCATCAACAAAAATTACGGAGCGATATACAAATCCTGATTACCGGAATCAAATTTACGGAAACGCGAGCGCCGGGGGAGGGGGGGAGCGGCGCGTCCGAGGGGCGACCCTCGTCTGCCGCGGCGCCTCCCACGCGCCGCCATCGCCGCTCGCGAGATCTCCCGCGGCCAGCCGAGCGAGCTCCGCGCACTAGTCGTTCCGCACGCCCGTCAAATGCGCTGCCGCCCAACGCGAGCGGCGCAGGATAGCCCGTGAGCGCTCGTACAGTGGACGAGCCAACTGGCTGTTGCCACCCGCAGACACGCCACGGCAGCGCCTTCCTCAGACGGGCCCTCCACGGAACCACAAACGCGTTATTAGAGTCTAATACTGAATCATTATACTAGATGGCCACACACACTAATTCCAGGAATCAGCGCTTAAAATCTCACTTCGAATCTAGCATTTCACATAAAACAAATTAAAACGTAAGCATTAGTCTTGAATGAATCGTGAAATTTATTTCAATTACATAATTCACAAATCCAGCACATTCATCCCTTTAAGTAAACGAATAAAACACAAAAAAGCGTCATTTCACAGGAAATATTCATATTAAGTGGGAAAAGTAATGCACTATTATTACTCCGGAAAGATTTACATGTAGAATAAATCTTTTCTATAAAACCTATGCCGGAAAAATAAATGTTTTGCTCATTTGCTTTCATTAATAACCCTTTGCTTCAAACATTGTTCTCTTATAATGGCAGACATTGAAACTCAATTTCCAATGACATGGAAATAATATGAAGGAATGGAACTTGTGAGAGGTGTAATATAGCAAATGATAAATAGCAATTACATTTCTCTACGAGAAACATCTACGTCTATTATTAGAATTTGACGTCAGTTAACCAGCACGTCAGAGTTCTAAACATTCTTGGACATTCAAACACTTAAAACATTCTAAAACTTTTCTTTTTCTTTTCGCTTAGTACCTAGAATATTGATCTTAGTTAGTCTTTCAAAATCTCTAACTAATCTTACATCAATTTACTACCCGTTCAATATTATCAGGCCCGCAAACACGTGGACAGATACTTGCGGAATATTAAAATGGACAAACGAGGGATGTTTTTTTTATTATCCTCGAGTAATTTTCTCCCCTGGAAATGAAATGAATTCTGCACAGCTGCAAACATTACAGCCCGACAAAAATATCGAAAAAACGTCATAACACAAATTCTTCCGTCACAAAATTCGTCACAGATGACAAATGTATGCCCACGGCATAAATATTCAGTAAAAAAAGGCTATGATGTCACTTCGTGTACTTCCATCTGTGTGTCTACCCTGGAAACACCAGGTGCAAAATTTATGTTTTCTAATATTAAGGTTATTTAGGAGCATAAATAATACAACACGTTGTGGCATAACATCAAATTAACCTACGGTAATATAAAGCTAAAATGTTGCATCAAAATTAAATTGATTGTCTGCTTATATTATTCTTAGAGTAAGTTTTAGTTTGATCCTATTTTATTTTAGACATTTGTTTAATTTTTATATTTGAGAAAGAATAAAAAATATCCCATAACAAATTTAAATGTCCTCTATTGCACGTTACCACAAAGGTGTGTTGTGATCTCCATGTACTGTAAATTATAAAAGAATTAAACAAGAGATCGATACATTCTGCTTTGTTCCAAACACATTTATAAAAGAAAACGAAAAAGGAAAGAAGAAAATTCTTGAATGGTACCTAGGACATCAGGTTAGATATAAAACAGAATTTTAGTTCAATTTTCTTGGGTTCTTCTTCGAAATACACTTAAGCAATACCTAAAACGAAATATGACAGAACTAAAACTTGCTCTAGGAATAAAATGTTATACGTTTAATACGAATATACTGAGAAATATACAGTATATTAATTTAGACTAAGAAATTTTCACATTAGTCACAAAATATTTAAAATTCAATAAACAAATAAATAAATAAATAAATAAACTAGTACTGATACAACAGCACATGTTTGCTCATATTATATGTAACTTCCACAATTTTCTAAAATTAAGAGAGTACAACGAAAATGAGACCTGCGGAATTTTTTACCTTCTTAACGTATTCCTAGGAAAAAGTTTAATAAAAACTTGGAGCCATTATTGACAAAATTTTGAAAAGTTGAGGCTACATAAAAAGAATCCCCTAGAAATCGATAGCCTCTGGCTTCAAAATTTTTGTTTTTAAGTTCCTAAAATACTTCGTTTAGAAGTTATTTAACGATATAGATTCAAAAATGCTGCCGAGTGTTGAGAGTTGCATTTGACATGAATATTTAGTTTTGGTCTACAGCGTCATCTAGTGGAGTTACTACAAAATTAATAGAAGAGAAACCCTCCGGATAAAAAAAACACGAAGATGTGCTAACTTTCATGGAGATCTGTCGCAATATATCGGAGTTAACCGCTCTTATATATGCCAACATCCATTTATATTATTTCGACCCCTCGACATGCCCTAGAAGTTTGTAACATTTATTTTGAGACACACTACAAAGTATAATTTTGTCAAGAAAATGTTATATTATTCAAACAGGTATCCTATATTTAAAAGTATTAATTTTAGGACACTTATTAATATTTGCTTGCCAAAATTCGATTGTATAATCAGGTTTATCCCCCTGAAAAGCTGGGGAAAATGGAGTTAACTCCTCCTTGATACTGACCTTTTAATTGTTATTTCCAATTTAATGCATGAAGGTAACTATGCAACTGCTCTGTATCTCGACGAGAGAAAAGTACATATTGTGGATCCCAACGGCACTTCAGAAAAATACAAATATATAAAATATATCGACAGTACCAATAAGCTGTTAATTGGATCGGATGCTGTCCTCTAACAAATTTATTTGGTTTCAATAAAGAATGATCTCTTAATTCGAGACCGATAACACATTTGTGCTGAACGGATTCACATGTCCACGACTTTCCAATCGAAACCAAACACATAGCGAAAACAAATTGGTGAACAGAAGAGAAGGGTCATGAAATCCTTGCGGTATTTACAAAATACGCATCCTAACCTACAGGACGCCGAGAGCCGTTTGCCCGACTCGCGCGTCAAGGAGCGCCGCAGGGCAGCGTGGCCCGGAGTTACGCTACCCGTTCGCCGAGGGGGCGTGGGGCGGGGCGCCGAGGCGCTGGGCGCGGGGCGGGGCGGGGCGCGGGGGAAGCGGGGTGCGGGGGGGCGCGGGGCGGGGCGGGGCGCGGGGGAAGCGGGGTGCGGGGGGGCGCGGGGCGGGGCGGGGCGCGGGGAGCGAGGCGTAGGGCGGGGCGTGGGGCGGGCGACCGCGAGAACAAGCGCGCGGCCGCAGGGTCACGCCCAGCTACGCGAACACTGGCGGGCGGGCAAGCGGAACAGGAGTAGTAAAAGTTGCAGCACCGAGCTCGCGGCGCCGGACTAGCGGGCCGCAGGCAACCAGGGCATGTCGGCAGCACTGCAACAGCGGCGGCGGCGGCGATGGAGGTCTGCTGATACCTGCTGAAGGGGGAGGGGGGGAGAGAAGCAGAGATGTCGCGAAAGGTCAGAGAATCGCATGAGACTATGTACGATGGTGCTGCAAGAGGAAAGAAAATGCACAATGAAATATAATGAAGCGAAGTAGGTGATCGCGAGCAAAAAGGGAGAAAAGGAATTAATGATAGAAGTCATTATGTGTGAGAAATGAAATAGGATTAAAAGGGGTCAGAGACCGTTAGTTAAAAGAATACGGAAATGTAAAAGACGTAGGGTAAGTGAAAGGAAACAAGTGAAAAAATATTTGAAGGAGGTTACAAAGAACAACAGGAAAGACGGGAAGGGTGCAGATAAAAAAAAGGGAAGTGGTTCTTGCGATAAAAAGGTAAGTTAATGCAACAAAATCAGATCCCTGACAATAACACTGATAGATGCACTGAGATAAAAGACTCTTGACTGAGGCACAATACCAGCAGCTTCATGGGAGCAGGTGGAGGCGCCGGCTGCGGGGAAACGGATGCCGGAGGCGATGGCAACAATGGAGACTGCGAAGCGTGGAGGAGGCGCGCGTTGCGCCAGTAACGACAGTGTGGCTTCGGCGAAAAAGCCACTAGCTTGACGTTCCACGAGGTACTTTATGAGGAGACGAGGCAGCAGGTGAAGGTGGGCTGGTTGTGGAACCGGCGGGCGCGGGGATTTAATTCAGCAGACGCATCGCGCCGAGCGGTCAAGGACTGCGCGATGAAATGGCAGCAGCATGTGCTACGCCCATTCCACTGTAACACTTTCCTCGTATCCTTCCTTTGTTTCATAAATAAAGAAATTTCACGGAATGCAATTAATATGTTTAGAAATATGAAATAAATTTCGGAAGAAATGTCAAGTGATTAGTGGATGACAATTTAATTTGAATACATAATTATTGTATTTTTTTTCTTTTAAAATAAAATTAAAAATACAATACAATAGTAGAAGACAACTTTACGGCCAGTTCTTTTCCCACTCCTGCAATCACGAGTTGCCCAATGGCGTCTGCAGTAGATCTATTGCTACCAGCACAGTTACAGGACGGCAGCGCCGCCTGCCCAAGGCCCAACCGACGACGTTGCTTTTATTTTGGTTTACGACTGTCCCTGTCGCCGCGTGCTGACCGCCGAGAAACAGCCAGCCAAAACACACATTAAAATGTTCATGGCAGTTCCCGCAACGTGTCTCGGACCGGGAGAGTTGGGGTAGTACATGTCGTGAAGTCGCATTTTACAAAGTGTATTGCCTTGCCTCGAGAAAAAAATGCAACAGTAAGTACATGGGTGGAATGGCTGTGAACCAATACGCGGAACAAGAATGAGGAAATTGAGAAACGTGTAGTAGGTCTGCGGTTGTACATCCCCTGAATGTATTGGAGAGCAATAAGCCCCAACATTATGTAACTGAAGAGATCGTCGTGAAACCAAGTCCCCTAATGCCCTACGAGACGCCAGGCAAAGGAATGGAGATCGAGCACGTTGTGAAGTCACACTTAACGAAGTGTATTTACTGCTTGCCTGGTGAAAGAAATGCAATATGCAAGTGGTATTGCAGTAAACGTAACACAGGAAATGAGATGTCTGACGACTAGGAAGCTGGTCATAAGACTCTAGGTACATATCATCTTACTTTATTTGAGAGTAACATCTGTCTGAAGAACGGTCGTGAAACGAAATCACGGAATAACGTAATAATACGTTAGTCAAATTCAGAGTGAATCACTTCACCGCTCAAAGAGGGTAGCAAGGACTGTATCGCATCTACAGGAGCCGCCGTGAACACATTTCTAACTGCGCCGCAAACACGGTTGACGAGCCCACTGCAACGTAGAGAATCTTTTGGATCTTTTGTAACGGGGCAGGACGGGCGGCGTGCCACCGCGGGGTTCTGGTGTTGATTCCGCGATAGTGAAACGGTCCCTTTTCGAGGCGCGCCATTATCACGGATCTTGACGCCTGGATTGATCGCCGCCGAAACATTAGGGCGCGGGCGGCGAACACCGCGCGTGCCCTGTTGCTATAAACTGGGAGGAGGGGTCGAATTGAGCACGTGCTCCGACAATTTTCCGGCAGCGAATGAACTAGCGTCAATCATAAAGGTGGAGGTGTTATTCCTTGGTTCTTGTTATTTTACAGTCTTCTGACTACTCCCTAGCAACCCAGGTGCCCAACTTCCTCTCTGCCGCAAGGCAGAGGTTGAGGCTTACGACTCACCCGGAGTCGCAGTTCTCCGGTACAGTTGTGGTTAGAAGAATTTATTTCTTAACAAGATTTCCTAGTCGCTTAGAGCGAAATCAATTATACTTGTCATTGCCCACTGCGCAATAGTTTTCAAACTGCATAGATTGTATTAATCGGCGGATAGTGTCCTTTCCAGAAATATCATTGCGCCCCGTATGTCGCAAAGCGTACAATGGCACGTTAGTGCTTCTTCAAACAAAGCTTGTAATAATGCTCAATATTTGATGTCATCACGTTTTCTCGGCCATCCAATTATTGTGCGGATAAAATGATGTACCAAATAAAAATATTTTATTTTCATTCTCCGATGGACTACAACAAAAAGTCAAGAGTAAAGAAAAACTGAAATTATTACCAAACGTTCTGTACAAACATGGCTACTTTTCTACATTATCGCCGTCAAGATTCAGGCATTCATCTTCCCGCTTTTCGATTCTCTCTTCCTCGAACATTGCCGCCAGAGATGTGAGATGGGCGTGGACTTTGATTTTTTCTCCTTTGGTCTGGAAGTTTTAGCCTCCTGGCCAATTCTTCAACTAGAGGAAGATATTACAATCACTCGCCGCTACGTCTGGCTGTACACATAATGATCATGAGTCCATGGCGATATGGCGTCGGTATTGTCAAAGGTTAAGTAAAAAAGATGTGTAATTGCCCACTGCACATCCTTAAATCATCCTCCTCGTCCAGGGGTTTAAAGGCTCGATCGGTGGTTGAAAATAAAATAATTTCAATCTACTTTTATCCACAACCTACATCGTATGTTAAAGGTAAAGTATCAAGTTTACCTCCAACTTTATAGAAACCATGTCATAGATAAAAACTTTATCTCACGGAAGAATACATTGTTTTACTTAAAATAACTCTAAATTATATAATTAGTATAATCCTAATTCTGAGAAATGCAGTAAATCAGTAGTTATACTTATGTTTGATTTTAGAAAGCACTCCCCCACCCAAATAAAGCTCTCTTACACTCTAAATGCAGCATAAGTATCTTCATTACGTATTCTCTACCAATACACAAAAATGAAAGTCAAAACAGTGATCTTTGTATTAAATTCATAATATAATTTACAAAAATGTCGAGAGTGCATAACAGCAAATGCGTATGAGCAGCGTCGGTTGCTATTGAACCTTCCTATTGTCCCAAGGTTGTATCTATTTGCGCCATTTCGCGAAGCGGGCATCCGTCTTTCTAATCGTTGCCATGAACAACCTTTTCTCGAAAAGAACATCCAAGGATACAAGTCGTTTCCTCACAGTCGAGCTCGAAGAGTTTGTGTGCGCGCACTTGCACTTGCAGGAGCTACATTCACCGAGGGTGAGAATGGAAAATTATCTCCGTCCACAGATCAACCCGTTGCGTCTCTTGCGCCGTGCGAAAAGGAACGCCCTCGGCCGAAGGCTGCAACTAAGGGGCCCGATTAGCGGACCGTGTCCCCTTTCCAAAAGACGAGAGCCGATCTAACCTTCCCTGCGACGGCGGCCTTGCTAGGTGATGCCGGACTAACCAGTGCCAGCGAAAGGCCACCAATTGTTTTGCGTCCCGTTCCCCGCTCACCCTTCATTCACCACGCACAGCGCTGACCTAGACTTAACGACAAGTCCTCAACCATACCCGTTTATCACAATGCCCTTCGATAAAGTAGGATACTGCCGATGATGACGTCGTTACGGAATGGTACACTCCGGGGTACTGGCAAAGACACGTCAACTGCTCACATTACATTTTAGTAATCATCTGAACCATAAAGTACACTAACTTTCCACAATGCAATCCCCTCAAAATTAGAGCAAACTACTACGCCAGTAAACTAATAAAAATGAACGTCTGCATCATGAGGAACGAACGGTCTTGACTAAGTAACAGAGGCAGCAAAAAGATGGTTTTACATTAAGTTTAGATGATGAAATACTAATGAACGTGTTTTTCAATTATATTTAATTTCTAAAAAATTAAATTCACATAACGCAAATAATTAAGGGAAATCCACACAAATTTCGAAGAGATTCATTACAATTCGAACACGCTTAAGAAACTGGAAAATATTATTACTTCAGTCCTGAGAGAAACACTGTCATTGTTAGAGGGAATTCTCGATGTACAATAGACAATTTGAATGCAAACTGAATTTGACCACGTAAAAATGTGTTTCACAATATTATCTCCTTAAAAATCGACCATTTTTGTAATAATGTATCGATCAATATAATTTTCTAGTAACGTCAAGTGCCCTCTTACCATATTTCAACGAATTAAATAATGATGACGTTAATAATTAGATACGTACTAAAGTCTCCTTGGAAATGTTTATGCACCATGTTCAAACCAGGGCACATTGAGTTCAAACAACGCTCTTCATGAATTCAATAAGAATAGCAAACGCTTCAGAAACGTTTAAAATAATAAAATCTCAGTTAATGAAATCATGATGTTATTCCTTGAAAAATAATAGTAGAAAAACCAACTCTAAATAAATACTATTCGTAAACTGAACACATCGTAACAAAACATATATAACGTGACACAATTTTCAATTCTTTCCTTGTTCTTACGATTGCTACGTTTTCAAAACGAATCCATTCTCTCCCGAACGCACACATCAACATCTCAATCTACGGAGAGCTCTCGTTGAGATCGCGAAAGAAACGAAGAGAAGTGGAACACTAGGATTAAGTACAGATTTCAATCCCACTCTCCTCCGAGGGCAACGACACCCCCGCCTTGCTACATCACAGCCTGTCTGTACAGCTTGCCTAATGTGAAAACACTTGAGCACAGTGTTGTGTGACGACGGAAACTAGGGCCCTGGCCGTAGCGGCGGGACGCGCCCCAGAATGCCGCCTCTCCCGCACGCAACTGCCCACTCCGCCGGCAGCGAAAGCTTCCGCGCCCCCCCCCCTCCCCTCCCGCACCCAAGAATGTTTTCGGGGTTTTCTCCACGCGGCGGAAGCAGTTCGCGGCAACAGCCCGAGCGGAAAACGAGGAGAGGCCGAGAAAGAAAGGAAAGAAAAATAAGAGCGTTCGGAGGAAAGAGATGTGAATAAAAACAGAAAAAAGGAGAGGAAACAAAAAAATTAAGCTTGAACTAAAAAATATCCGACTGAAGAAGTGATTTTCCAGAAATGAATACGGGAAACTAAGAACGAAGATAAAGAAGAACAAAAAGAGGCAAAAAACAAACAAGAGAACAAAAAGCATAATAAAAGTAACTAGGCTTGAAGGAGGTAAGAGAAAACATAAATCATGAAGTAATGAAAACAAGTTGAAGATTGAAAGCAGGAAGTGAATGGATAATAATGGAAGAAATTTAAGAATGGATAAGGAAAACAGAAAAGTATAATTAGCAGAAACAATGGTAAGAAACAATGGCATGTGCTCGAAAATTAGAGCCACAGACTTGAAAAGCGTAGCAAAAGTCGTGGTTAGCACGTAACTGCTCAAGAGATTCCACGGCAGCAGTTAATCATATTTTACGCAGAAATTCGGCCTGGTTCAAGTAGCATTATCGGGGCCAGGCACCGGAAACAAGCAAGTGCCGTCGAGCTCAACCGCCACACTGGCCGCGGGCGCCTCGAGCGTGAAATCGTACGACGTGAAACGCACGACCGACGTCCCGGCTGCCCGGCGCGGGCTTCCATTGAACAAGGCTCATTTCGCAGAAGACGGATGCCACCTATCAGGACGAAACAGGATTATGCACAAAACGAGAAGCGAGGAAACAATTCTCGGCAAACAACAAAGCGATTAAAAAGTAGTAACGGGAGTAAGAATTACTATTGCAAGTCAAATAAAATCTAAACACCAGTCCAAAACGGAGAGAAGCCAGCAAGAGAGAGCCTACAAAAAGTGTTATTGTAGAAGAAGTAAATCAAGAAATGCAGTAACAAAATTGTAGCATTCATTCTAAAAAATAAATTCAAGATTACGAATATACGACCGCTGGAATTAGACTCAAGATTGAGTCTATAAAAATCAGTTGTGTAAATCCAACCACAAATCATTTAAAGGAGGGAAATCAAGAAAAAACGCGCATTAAAAATTAACAAAAATCCCTTTGAAACACACTTCTCAAAATTCCTTTCAATAACTTATAAAAACATCGAAATGTCAATTGGAAAATAAAGCGCGAATCCGGCGAAGAGAGCAGCAAAGAAGACGGTCAACGAAAGAAATTGCGAGTGTGAGGAACGCGACCAGGAAGCGACAGACGCAGGAATGCAGCGGTGGCGGCGGGGAGAAGACTCCGGTCCGCGGGGTAACTACCCGCATTCAGCGAAGTTGCTCGGCGCAGAGCCCCAATGCACGCCAAATGAGCCGAGAGGCCGGGCCGTGCCGGGCCGGGCCGGGCGTCGGAAAGGAAAAGGGGCCACAACAGTGAAAGAGGTAGACGTGCGCGGCGGCGCGAGCCATTACGGAGAAGCGCAAGACCCTGCGCCCCCGCAGCTTCTGCCTGCTCACCCCATCTACCCTCGCACTTTCTCCTCCCCCCCCTTCCTTCATTTCAATCATTCCCTCCCAGTCCAATGCGTCACTCTTTCAGCAACTATTACGAGTTATGAACTAACAGATGTTAATTTATTTGAGATAGCGGGCTTTAGACGGCGTTACCGTCAACAGTTTATTGAAATACAACGAAATAAAGGAATATAAAAGAAAATTACTAATATTTATACAAAATAATTCTATTATCGATTTACCATTTAAAATTCTTTTTTACATTTGAGAACATATATTTCTATAGTCTGATGCAAAGTTGTCAAAAGCTGGCAATCAGCAATAAATTAAAATTTACGAAGATAAGGTATTTTATTCCATTTATTAGTAAATATCTCTTTAGTCACTTTCTCACACTCTGTAACGCCTTTTTTGTTTCTTTTCGTTCATTAGATTCTACTTATTCTACAATTGAAAGGACTGGTATAATTAGAAGATTATGTTGTGATCTACAACATAAATATATGTCAAAGACGTGTAATACCAATTCATGGCTTCCTCATAGGTGTTTTTATACTCTTCCTCTTTGTACTTTTAACACACTGACATTACGATCTCAAGGCATTCTAGATTTCTAAAAATAATGCACTCTGTTCATCAATAATGCACTCCGTAAATCATCATCTCAATATTATGCATCGCAACAATATATTATACTCTAAACTCTGATAACTTTATTTACTCTTCTTTCTTGTTATTATTTTTATGCAAATAGCATACAAAACAATAGAGGGAAAATGAATGTTAATGAATTAAAATATCTCGTCAATTCTCTTATCTCAAGTAGATGATCTTGTACAACAATGGCAATAAAATGAAATGAAACAAAACTGGCGAGCACACAGACACGAAGCCTTCAGGTGACGGAAGGATGTGGGATAGCCCATTGCTTTCGGACTGCCCGCGAACTCCCAGCAAACAACGTTCAAACGCCGCCCCGCCCCCAGCACCACCCAGATCCACTCTACGGGTCGTCGGTCCCTTTTAGGCTGCTGACGCGCAGCACCGCCGCGAGCACAGCACGAGTACGTGATTATGACCCCACGCCGCTGGCAACCCAAAGCCCCGGATGTGCGATGGAAGCTTAGCAAATCCCACCACGTATGGGAAATTAAACGACAGCCGGATCTCCCAACGAGAGGTCGGATGAGGCCTCGCCTCTGTCGAAGACTCGGGACGTCATTAGGCCACCTCGTAACGACCCGCGGAAGCGTAGCGCAGAGCGCACTTTCCTCGCGGCAGCCGCCCCGCGCCCCGAGTCCATCAACGAGGCATCTGAACCCTCCGCAGCATCTCCGACAGCCAACTCCGCGAGAGCAGAGCGCGGCGCGGCGGCAGTTGACAGAGAACTTGCCAAGTAGCTCACCCCCACTTTCCGAGAGGGGAGAAGCGGCCTGCGACGCGAACAGCTGAGGAGGGCGGAACGCAGCGGACGACCAAGTCTCGTCTGGCAGAGCGCCTAAACAAGGCAGGCGGCTCCGTTCAATTGAAATGCCATTCGCACGCCGGGCGAAGGGCGCTGACGGGCCGGCGATCCGCAGCTGCCGCCGCCTGGCGGAGACGGCGCAGGCAACAGGGCCCACGCAGCCCCGAACGGGGTTATGGAGACCTCAGTGCACATGTTGGGAGTTGGCAAGACATTTTAAACACTATGTGAATCAATTAAACCTTATTCCGGAATGACTATATTATTACTATTATAATATTATCATCATTATTTGTTTTCTTTTCACTACAAAAAGTGTCGGAGGACAATCTCAAGACACAATTTGTCAGTACGAAGTCATGGAGCTTCGGTGAAGAAATACTTTTACTTATGGTCTTGTGTTAGTACAGTTCTCACAACTTGTAGTCTTTTACATTTTGACGGATTCAAGTGATGTCTTCATATTCTAAGTACGCTTTCTTCCCTAATCGAGACTCAAAAATTTCCTGACTATATTTGCTGTGCCCAGTAAAGCGGCTTTTTGCATTGTTCTGAGGTGTTTTTCTTTTAATCGCTTATTATTATTATTATTATTATTATTATTATTATTATTATTATTATTATTATTATTATTATTATCATTATTATTATTATTATTCCTATTATATTATATATTATAATTATATTATTATATTATTATTGTTATTGATTTTCTTTGTTTTGTACACCATTAACACTGAATTGTACTCAAGAGGAATTAAATAAATCTTAAATTTCGCGTATTTTAAATTACAAACGATAACCATTAGAGAAACCTACATCTTTTTTTTAAGTTTATTTATTTCAGGTTGCTTTATAACATCGAGGTCGTCAGCGACCACTATTATTGACGTTCTTTTATTGTTACTAGTTAAAAAATGCCTAATAAGATCTGTAGCAAATATACGCAGTGAGGGTAGAATTTGAATTGGAATAAGGCGTAAACCAGTAAATACAACAAACCGCTGTTAAATATAGATTAATTATTTTAAAACCACCTTAATGAAGGTATTTTCCCATCACAATATTCTGGACCATTACAAAGTTGTCAGTTCAGCAGCGATTGCACATAAACTTCATATCAACATAGGTCGCATTGACGACAGTAAACACCGATTCAGGGGATATTGCGGTTCTCTGCGAGTCGAGTGCTGTGCGCTGACGGGTGTCAGCCCCGAGGTACGCACCAAGAGGACGAAACAACAGGAAGGCGAGTTTATCAATGGTGCTGGTGGGTAATGAAGTTAGTCAGCAGCCCAGGCGTCGCGCCGCGTCGCGCCGCGGAGGCAACGACGGTGGCACAGGCCGTCGACGTAATTGAATTAATCAATGGCTCGTTATCGGAGGCCCCACGTTGCGCCCCTAAACGCGGAGATCGCTCGCAGTAAAACCAGTCGCCGCAGCCAGGCAACTCTCCCGTTCGCGCACTTCCGGAGGCAGCCGCTTTTCCCTTTCTGCACAAAGGACAAGCTGTTTACCAGCACACGCAGCCACCGTGCAGAACGTTCAAGGATGCTGTGTGACGAGAGATGAAAGGTAAATGTATCTCAGCTAATGGCTAAGGGATCGCTAGTTAACGCATCCGCTTGCTATTCGAATCAGTGGACGGAGATCCAGACTGTCACAACACAGATAATTATTATTCACGTACTTAGTTTCTATTTGCATGACGTAACTTTTTCTCTTCGGCAGACACAAAAGCCTTTCGTTATATACAACAGATCTTGTTAATTTATAACTTCTTTAACTGCAAAGTACCATCAAGGGGTTTAGAGTGTTAGGTGCGGTAATGAATTCTGGCGCAATTCCAGAAGTGACAATTTTTTTACACGATCATTGATTTTTATCAATAACTGCCGAAACAACGATCTATTTCCTTGTGAATAAACGAACAACATAATTACAACACGATGTGCGCTTGTATTTTGAAACATTTCCTATTTCATTATTTATTTTTAGGCAGAAACATTGATATTTTGAAACACAATCAATATTAATTAACAATACAAATTCCATGCAGCATCGTTGGCGCCGCAGAAAAAAAGCCAGGTGCGCTGCAATTACTAACGTCAGCAAGTCAAAGTCCTGTTTAACGCCGTATGAATTCATTTCACCGCAAAACTACACATTTTTTTCTTAATTTCACAAATACCGACTGTGTCCATTACACTTGCTCTTGTGAGTAATTTACAGTGGTTTCTTCAATCTGAAATAAATTTATTCGGAATTCTACAAGCAAAATTCGCTAATTTTCGAACAGAAAGTGACTCTTAGCACTGATCTCAATTCCAAAATTTTTCTTTCAGAACAGGGAATAAGTTAATATTATGAAAAGAACCTGCATGAAGAAACGTGTACGAGAGCGCACAGAATTCAACGAAAAGCAAAATATTATAAAAAGGGCGGGAAAAGTTCCTTATCGGAGAAGAGAGTTCTACAAAAAAAATTAGAAGAAATCAAGTAGAGTTAAAATGAAGAAAATACAATGATCAAAACTTATGAAGAGTACAGAAAATGGTTTCTCAGCAGGGTCATTCTATGCAAAAAAAAAAGATTTTATAACACGACTCCTGCAAACTTGAAAATATTTTTGGAATATTGTTGTGCATGATGCCTACATGTAGGTAGAATATAGGCCTCGAGGTAGAATATTAAAATTTTCTGATTGCTGTGCAACAATGTATTCTCAAAATCTAGAACTTTCTGTGAACACCCCTATATTCTTTAATTTTGTTTGCACTCATATAAACGTTTTAGAAGTCCAAGATTTTAAGAGTGCATTGTGCTAAGTTTGTCGAACAATCAGTTAAGTAACTTACTTCAGTAGTGACTTCTAAAATATTTATTCTATTCAAACGAATAAAATTTTAATAACTCGAGGTAATAATGGCATGAGACTAAATAAAGGAATAAAATTGTTAGTTCATTATAATGTTAAGTATTGACTAATAATAGTTAACTTAGGGTTGTAGGAATAAAGTAAACTACGTTCCGTGCGAACATTCCGCACCTCGTAAATCATTGCTTGAGAAGTGGAATTAACTTCGTACAGGAAACTCACTTCAAACATTTCCCACAACTCGGGCAACGAAGTTGGGTACCCTCCAGAAGTGTAATAGAACGTCCAAAAAGGCCTCATTGTGAATGTTACGGCATAAGAAACGTACCTCATATGCCGTAATATTATGCCGTTCGGGACACGAAAACACGTGTTTATGGGCTTATACCATATCGAGCCATGCAAAATGGCAAAGCGTGTTGGAACGAAAAGTGCATGTGCCCATGCTTTTCTCCGTATCATATTCTGCGAATTTCTATTTTTTCTTAAATCTGTCCAGTTCTTACTGGCATTGGCATACTTTACAGGGTAGCCAGACCTTGGTTATTATAGATACAAAACCGACATCTTTCCTTAGCGCATTACGAGTATATACATAGAGATTATTTGCAAATTGAATTACGTGATTACTTTATTTTTGAGCAGCCTGGAAGTCATTATAAAACTTCACTCTGCAGAAGTTACGTTTAATAAACACCATCTAATTATTAAGCAAAATAACTCCAGCTTTTATGCATATACCCATAGAAAGATGTTTTGAAACAGAGGGTATGATTTCAGGGGAACCATACCAGTACCACGATTTTCGAAAAAAAAAAGAAGTGAACCCAGAAGGCCAAAATCGCAGGGAGTTGGGCGCGGTGAATATGAAAACGGAGAGATGCGATCCCGCACGCCGAACACAGCGGTCCAAGTGGCACTGCAAAGCAGATGCTTTCCAGGGCAGCGGCGGCGGCGGGCGAGGCTGCCTGCCAGGGCCGCGGACGACGCCAATTCTCCGCCTGACGCACCGGGTAAACGCAGACCTGCGGGATAAAATTCTGGGGCAAAAGCGGAGGACCGCGACGGCTGCAGCGCACAGTCACTGTTTCATAAGGCAACACGCGGACCGAAGCCTTCCCACGCCACAATTCTGGGGCCATCTCTCCCTCTCCGGACTCGCGGCTCCCACCGGTTTCCTCAGCGGTTGACACCTTCAGGATTTAAATAATCAAGTGAATGATTTTCAAATAAAAATACCGCACGCATCGACTTGCTTCAGGCATACTTTCTAATTCTCTCTAACGTGCTTGAAAAATTTGCAAGTAACTAACGTGGAAACAACGAAGAGTCGTACAACAGCTGTAATTGCAAACGCGTATGAAAATCCACCTGATCGGCATTATTACTGGTGGCGCAAATACACTTAATACAGTTATTTACATGCTAATGAAAACGAAGGCAATCTACATTACCTGTGGAGTATGTGTTTAGCACAATTTAGCCAAAAATTGCTGCACTGAATACCTTATGAGTTACGCACATGCAAAGAAAACAGAAGCTGGAATTAGTAAATGCTATCGAGTACTAAATGTATTTCTTTCTTCACTCTGTGTTCAAGTATGTGAAAATACACAAAAATATGGGTTGCTCATAAACGTGATTATTTACAAGATAAATCTTGGGCTATTTTCAGTTCTTTACGTGACCCAGGTGATTTCCGCAGAAAGGCGCATAATATTATTTCTTTCGTCAGCCAAAGCTTCATGTCACGTCACGTATCGTGACAAACTAGAAAATTCAGCTTGTTTCGGCTTAACAAATTTAAGGGTGTATTTCCTATGAAATTCAAAAGCGAAAGATCCGAATTTCTTACAACTAGCTTTTTTGTGAAAAGTGAAGCTGAATTTACATGAATTTAAAGTTGATTACTTCTAACATCATACAGGGTACAAATAACATTAAACTTGTGTTTCATTATTAGTTTTTTTTTTAAATCTTTTGAAATTTGTGAAATTGCATTTACACAAACAGTAGGCAATAATTCTATTAAATTAAATTATCGTTATTTTTAACATCGCAAGCGTGTTGAACAGAACACAAATCAAAACTGAAAGCATTAAATTTTAATTCTTCAATCGTAAACATGTGATCTGACAAGGCTTATAGGACTCTACACAATATAACCAAACCGTTTTGATTATGATAAATATTTTACATAAAATTCTCATCACAAAGCATATTGAACTGGCTCAGTTTCTTCTTTCCAAGCTCGGAGACTTTGCCTGCACTCCCCTTTTCCGCATTCAAATCTCCGCCGGCAAGACAGCCGAATAAATAACTTTCCATTCTCACTTTAGAATCCCAAATCGGAATTGCGGAGGCGGTCTCGCCCCGCTTTAGCGGCTCTTCCGCGCCGCTGTGCAGCGCCCGCCGCTATCGCAAGGTTACGCCCGGGCCGCCGCGGGCCAACGGCGCGGCGCAGGGCGGCGCCGGGCGGCGCAGGGCGGCGCAGGGCGGCGCAGGCGTTGGCGTTGGCGGCCGGACACAATGCGCGGGCAAAGGTCGCCGTTTCCAGCGGCCGCGCGATTTGCATGCCCCGCTTGCTGGGGGCGGCGGGGGCGGGGGCGGAGGCGGGAGCGCGACGCATTGTTCGTAAGACGGAGGGCCCCGTCGCCGAGGCGAGTGGCCGAGGCGGAACAAGCCGGACCGACCACACCGGTCCGCTGCCGCGAACGTCGCCGTCGTCGTCGGATCGAGGTCGCGCCGAGCGGGTTGCCTCGGCCCTCCGCTCGGCGGCTGCCGCACTTCTCCTTTCGCCGCCTGGTCTTCCGCCCTCCGCTGCCTCCTCCGTTTGCATCCTCGTCCGGACAGTTACACCGCTCACGCCGCCGCCTGAGGAAACCCTAATGCCCAACCTCACATACACAGTTTCTCGGAATTCCACTTATGTAGGTCACTGAGTCACTGATCGCAACACGTCTTTCTCAATTTTTTGCCTTGTTTCGTTGATCTATTGATACAATTTTTAGAGTTATTCAATGTTCAACGCTGCATATAATTGCCTCTGATTGTTTCATCGGAAGTTATGATAACGGAAGATCAGGAGAACCGCTCAATTTCTCCGATATTCATGGTGTCATTATGGTAGCCTTTCCATCATTTCAGTGTAAATTATTGAAAAGCTATATTAACGCTATAATAGTTATATTTGTCGCCACGTTTTTTCTAGGTACCTAGACATACCGTTTCTCCATGTCCGGAATATAAAGATCTATTGTCCAACTTTCGCGGTTCATCCATACCATGAAGTAGGGCAGAGTGCGTGCCATTATCAACGCGCCAATACCCAAACACCGTATTGCAGTGTGTAGAACTACTAGTGGCACGACATCCATCCTCTGAGCAAGGCCACACAAGATGCTGTAACCGTTGGCACTACTGCCCGCAATGCAAGTTCTTCCAAACGACAGAGAAAATTTGGCTTCCACCCGCGGAAGCCGTCTTTCACACAGGATTATTGCCGGGAGGCCCCCACCCGACCAAGCTACCACAGAGGCCCACGCCTCGCTCGCGTTCTTTGGCGCGGCCGACGACGCTTGCCAGCCCGCAGGCTCTGCGCCGTCCGCCCCCACTCCCAGGCCCCCGCCTCGTCACGTGCGATCAGCTGACGCGCCTGACGTAAATGTGGACGCCGGCGCACACTTCGTCAGTGGCGCGTAAAGCGCTGCTGTTGTTGGCGACAACGCGAAGCTATTTCCAGATCTTCAAATACGCATTATAACACCTATCTCGCATCATAATTTATGAATATAACCGATGCTAAGGTGTAAATGACTCCCATTTTCTGAACAATTTTCCTTTAGTGCAATCCATTAAAAATGACAATGAAAATGATTGTCATTCTTGCAGTATTTTATTCACTTTCATCACCGCACAGTTCTCAAATTACCATATTCTACAGGAAATTATTTCATATTGTATTGTCTTAGTGACTTGGAGGAAAGAAAGTCTAATAAAATTGAATGACGACTTCCAAGCTGGGAATAATAGTTTTACGTCAGGTGGCATTTAGTCCTCGCTACACAGGAAACAATGTCAAAAGGCTTTTGGTGGATGTCCACCAGAAGAATAGTTTTCGCGTCAAGAGAAATAAAACATCCTCTCCCCTTACACACACGCTTACTTATGTGAACTACACGACCACACAATTCGAGAGTGCAGTCGATGGCTTAGAGTTTGCCCAGCTGGGGTGGTGTCCCCATATGGGGAGATTCCAAGAGGACAAAATCCCCGCAACGTACCCTGTTTACTACACTAACGGGACCATAGGAGACCATACGAGTTGAGTATACCCGGAAAAATCAATTTAGCTTTCAATACTAGTAGTTTTTTTAACTGATTGTTGACCCATTACATAGAATGGATTAAGAAGGTACTTTTCTAAAAAATTGAAATTTCTGGTTTATCGATCCCTTACTCAAGGAGAATGAAAACCTAGGGTCTTTGGATCAATTCGAACTGATACTTTGATACGCATATCAATGTAACATTTTCTGAAGCCAACACCTTCTCCTTATACTCTAATAGTCATTTGAACTGTAAATGGCAGAAACAGCCAGGCTCATTGATTTTGTTTTACTTTGCTCGTGCTAACATGGTTTACGGCACATACTAATCCAGGCTATCAGAATACAGGCGGGTTCACAAAATTCAACATTTGGTTTTCTTATTTTAATAGTAAATACGGCCATATTTCGACAGGATTTCAAAAATAATGTTGGTTAAAAAAAGACCAATGTGGATTTTTCAAACCTACAAACTGTTGCTAACATGCAACTCCTACTATTTATCTTATGTAAATTTCTATTACTATAATAATAAAACATAATAATAATAATAATAATAATAATAATAATAATGTTTTATTATTATTATTATTATTATTATTATTATTACTATTATTATTACATAATACATTAAGGACAGTTGACAATACATTTCGTGAATATCAAGGATTTGAAAGCAATGAATATTAAATATTATTGTACTTCTAGCTAAGACGTTTATTGTTGTTGCATTCGAGTTATGAAAGAACAATAAACCTCGTAGCTATATTTTGCCAGTACATTAGCAAATATTTTGAATAACAGTGGTTTCCAGCCTATGCCATAGTTGTTCATTTAGGATCTTGTAGAAGAAATGCTACGAAGATAATAGAGCTTTTCAAAAATTCTCAAATTCTCGATGAAAGATTATTGCAATTTCAAGAAATCATAGTTCCAAGAACACCACGTATGAAAGTACGTGCAACCTCGCAGCCTCAACATTTCGGGGCGACGAAGCCACTCTCGCTTCCGCTCCGCCTTGCGCGGAGGAGCGCCTGCCGCGGTTGCGTGAAGGCGAGCGAGCGTTTCTCGCGAGGGCGGGGCGGTGGGTGTCGCTTGCGACACGCCGCGTTCTCGTTGCGTCGCGTTCCGCCGCGCGTGCATACCACGCGGCGGCACGCGGAGGGCGGAAGGCGGGACGAGTCGGGGAAGGAAGGAAGGAAGAAAAGAAAAGAAGGAGGGGGCAAAATGACCGTGACGAGAGGGGGAGAGGAGCACAGAACGGGCAGGTCTCGAAAATACCCCTTGTCACTCGAGCACGGGGTTTCCCTTTCGCCCCGCCCCCTGCTTCCTCCCGCGCACTTCCTTACGGCGCTGGCCACCTCCGTCGCGCGAGCCAGCGGCGGCCTTCCTGAAAAATAAAAGAATGAGGCGAGGGGAGCCGCGCGAGAATATACGGAAACGGCCTACCAGGAAATACGGTGAACAGGCGCACCACGTCGACTGTGCTCCGAGGGCGAGTGGAAGTGCTCCCGAGGTGCCGTACACACGCCCACACTCCTCGCCGTCTCCGCCTCTTCTGCGCGTCCTCCCGCGGCCGTGGGCGTGGCGTGCGAGAGCGACGACGCATGACCTCGCTCGCCGGCGCGGCGGGCAAGCAGGAAGCGGAGGCAGAGGGCGTCTACATCGCCGTAAATCTCGTCCTCGGGGGACGCTTAAATAATACACTTAACGACGCCCTTTCATTTCTCATTACACCCAAATAGCTTATCTGGTGAAATATTCCCGCTCGCGCGCGAGTGAGGGCGTGCGCAGCGTTACACGCGCTCGGCTTCGACGCCGCGGCAGCGGTGGCGGCGGCGGCGGTCCTGTGGCCGCGCGCCCGATTTTAACACCTGCTAACAGCGCGACCGCCGCCGCGCATTGGCGCCGGGCGACGCGGTCGACGGCGACCCCGCCCCATTCGCCCACATTTTATCGGCCTCGTGATTTACGACATAACACCGGCCGTACATACCCATTATGCGCGCGGCGGGGGCAGGGGGAGCGCACGCGAACCGCCGACCCCCGACAGCGCGACAAGAAAGCCCGCGCCAGCGAAAGATTCGGGGTAAAACGCGCCAGGCCGCACCCAGCAGGACGAGCGGCTGCGACGACGCGAGCGCTCGTTATCTCCACGCACGTTTCATCAGCGCGAGCGCGCATCTGCGGAGGTATCAAGGCGACAATATCTAGGGGAACTGATGAAATCTACACATGCCCGGTCATTACGGGTCGATTGCCCCGTTGTTCTTCGCCCTTTCCTTGTACTAACTCACGCACCGTCCACAGAGTACAACACAGAGAAAGACAGAGACAGAGAGAGGGAGAGGAAAAGAGACAGAACAAGAGAGAGAGTTGTCACGCGTGAATGTGCGTGTGCGGAAGTGGCCGCCCCCAGCGCTCGGCGCGGTTCATAATGCGTCGCGAGAGGCGGTCATTAGCAGGGCCAGGGCGACGCGGCGCGGAAGCGCGTATGCTGAAGAAACGGCGCGCGACCGCTCGATGCCACGAGCAACGTCCCCGGGCACGGTTACTTCAAACGCGGACGAGTACTTCGAGCCAAGATAAAGTATCAAACTTGACACCCGTAAGTGAGAAAATATTTCAGAACGACAAGAAGCGTACCCACGTCGTGCAATTTGTGGTTGTGACTACAAAATTACAGACATCAACGAATTTATTGGTCCATGATGTACGACCAATATAAACGATGAGTGTTTAGGTAAAAGACCCGAGCTGAAAATATCATACTGCCAAGATAATCGGCCATATTTTTCCTTCAACATCAACAGTACTTTCATTAATGATGCCAGGAACACAAACAGGTAAAAAGAAAATAAAAAGAAACAGAAAGGCAGTATCGGGGAAGGTCTCGCAATATTTCCCGTGGACATATTCCGTGCATAGCCTACAAAAGCTTGTCAACAGCACGTGTTAAAAAAGAGTAGTTCATAATATAAAGTGCTATAATATTTATGATGATTAATATTTTCTTTTACAAAATTAAATCTCCAGTTCTGCAATATTAAGTGTTTCAGATTAATAAAATTCCATAAAATGGTAGATAAGGAACAACATGTTTTCTGAATTCATTCATAACAATAAAACTTTGCTTAAATATAAAACCTTTGGTAAAGGGCCATTACCTAAAACTATCTTTCTGGCAAAGACATTTACAGATTATCATCTTTTTACTATCATTTCAAAATGTTTTCTGTTGGCATGCAACAATAGAAAACGTTCCGTCGTAAGGGAATATATCAGTGGAAAAGTAAGCGTAAAACAGTCACATGTGTTTATATTTCATCGCCGATATGTATCTCGCAAGAAACTGTTCCCACACTCCAACCTTCTCTGCTCCCAACGCCACCCCAGCGTTTCTCTCCTTCCTACCCCGAGCCTATTCAGTAGCGTATGCTACAACAAAACGGCATCTTTGTAACTCTCACGTCTTCAACTGATAAGTATCCAGTCTTTTTTAAAATTTACAGAACTGAATCACAATTAATGCTCTTTTTAATACGCACTTCAGCTTATGTTAAGTATCCTGAATATATCCTACACCCCTCGCAGAGTGTTCGTAAAACTATTAGCAAGAATAATTATATGCAATCAAAGTTCTACAAGGCGTACTCGCAATATGAAAATTAATTGGCAGGGTCACGAGAAGACTTAATGTAATCCACAGAAAAAAACGACAGATTGACCTTCTGGAGACCTCCGTACCCGGCAAAACCATTGCTTGTGGAGGTTTTCATCATTTCCTCTTAAATATCTACAGACGATACTGAAGGAATTATAACGAACCAAGCAGTCAATGGGAATTTGCTTAATAAAGGAAAAGTGGAATAAGGAAGAAAACACGATTATTTCAGTGTTTTTTGATAAATGAATCCTTCATAGAGCACCTCATCATTACTTAATATGTAAAATAATTTATTGATTCAGAAGGGAAAATGACATAGGAACTTACAATTATTTGTCAGCAAATAAAAATAACTTTCCAAGCGCCAGACTTCGTTGGCAAACAGAAGAACCTCCGGGGGCGTGAACATCTTCATATTTCAGCACGCGATTCCTCCGGAGCTTCCCTTCCCGACCCCCTCACACGCAAACAGAGCATGTCGATTGTTATCCCGTAACAAATACACCTCTTCTACACCCTCCGGACAGCCAGACTTCCCGCCACAAAGCCGTATCATCCCCGGGCCGGTCGCGTGCATCCTTTGGCAGCGCTGGATGCCTGGCGCGGCGCGGCGCGGCGCGGCGCGGAGGGCCGGCCAGAGGAACCGAAAGCGCTCGGCCCGGCCTACTGCATGTGCATAATGAAGTGGCCTCGTGACCGACACGCGATCTCCACGTCCAATAACAAAGCGGCGACAAAGCGAGCGAGCCATGGCGGGGGTTCCCCGCCCCTCCCGGCGCGGCGCGGCGCGGCTCCGCTCCGCAACTCTCCCTAATGGAAGCCGGATCGGCGGCGCGTAAACCCTCCAAACGAGATCCGCGCCCGACACCGGCAATGCGTTAACTGCCAAGCAGCATTCAATAGCTATATCATAACGGCAACAAAAGCCGCGTTCCACTGTTGATGCTCGCTCAGGACGAACGCGCGGAGGGGAATGCGCCAGGGACGCTCGCGCATTCCTAGACTAATCATGGCTCGCGCTGCCTTGTTCCACCGCCAGCATTATTCCCGGAATCCTGTAACCTATTGTTGTCCAGGCTCTTTCGCTATCCGCGCGCGCGCTGTTTCAGAATACTTTAACAAGCATGAGAATTATGACGAGAGTAGAATATTAATGGAACACACACACTTCCTTTCAAATTACACCGGGAGTCATATTTACTCAGAGGAATGTAAAAATAAACCAAGAGCTTTCAGTGCCAACATCCATTTATATTCTCAACAAAGAGGATTTTCTTCACCTTTCTGAAGTTAACGCTGCATCATCTCCGTCGTTAGTACTCGTATAATCAGGATCTCCATTCTCTGTTCCCGCAAACCCGGCTCTCTCATTTAGAGAAGTCGGAATATAAATGACACACGACGGCTCTCGCCCGACACATTTATCGCCCCGGCAGCACGATACGTTCTCGAATCTCCAGGCTCGAGCACGCCACAAAGCTAATAGCTATTTTATGCATTCCCCAGCCGGCTCCCCAGCAAATATCCCAGCGCCGTGGAAGGCAAAGGCCTAACTGTAGCGACTGCTCCACACCCCGCCCACGCCCCTTTCTCGAAGCGCCATCAGGTACAAAGGAGATGACGTTGAAGCCTCGAGCCTGTGGCTTCGTTGGGTGCTCGCCTTGTGGCCGTGACCATCGTCGAGACCAGCGCTTCCACCAACCACACTCCGTCTCCAATCTGGGCTGCTCGCACAACTCAGCTCTGCAACCCTAAATTCTAAACCTCGCCTTCGTCATTGCTCATCTTGAGCCTCCGCTTGCCCTTGTCGTTCCACGCATCCGCTGTGTCCTCCATCTCCCTCTGTCAGCCACCATAGTCTCCTCGCGTCTCCCTTGCCACGGGCGTTGCCTCCGTCGCCATAGAGACGACATCGCTCGACGTCCGCAGTCTGCGCGCGGCTCATCCCGCAGCAGTTTCTGGCATTGGCGCGCGCCGCCTGCGCTCCTGCTTGTGCCGCTGCCGTTGCGCTTTCTGTTTGCTTCTCTAACGGGCGCCCCGGGGCTGACGTCGCCTGCTTCAGAGCCTCCGGCGCCGCCTCCCATTCTCCGATGGTAATTACACCCCGAAACAAAACACGTCGGGGCGACGCCCGCCCCCGCGCCGCTCCCTCGGGGAAAAGGCGCCTGCGTCGCGCCGATAGTTTCGGGAAACGCCTCCAACCCGCGTCGCTCCTTAACATCATTATTCCGGCGAGCGGAGTAATTTCTCAAATGTTGCAAGGACCATTACCCGCCTATACAACGGGTAATGCCCGCTGTCGGCGCCGGCTCACGCGACTCCCCGCGGTCATTAATTTCTTGAGAAGTCCGATAACTCAACATTAGGACAAAACCGTGTTAAAATCAGCGGCGAGGGTGGCGGCCGGGGGTAAGGAGGCGGGCCACGGCACCGCTGCCGTCTTTCGACAGTTTGATGTGCGGATGATGTACGACCTACAAGAGGACCGAGATTATGTTTCTGCTGTTACCGCGTCGCTCACGCTCTACTCTTTCACGACGCTGCTGTAGCCATCCTCTTCTCGTTCTACATAATTCTATCACTTGTAATTCTTATCCCACCCAAAGCCTCATCGTTCTACTGGGTTTCATCTTCGTTCTCATCTACGAGAATTCTACAGTTCTCCACCGCCCTCTGCTTTTGCGCCTCGTCGCCTACGGAACAAGACGGACCAAAGCTTGACAGGGTGATACGGACGGGGTGGGACGGGGAGGGGAGGGGAGGGGAGGGGAGAGGAGAGGAGAGGAGGGGAGGGGAGGGGAGAGGAGGGGAGGGCCGAAGCGGGACAAGACGGCGAATGGTGCAGAGGCGACGCGCTGAAAAATGAGACAGCCGGCGCCCGCTCCGGTCCTGGTGTCGCCCCCGCCTTCTCCGCTTCCGAGTGCTGCCCAGCCCCGCCCCCGCCCCCGCTCCGCCCTTCCACGTCCTCGCGCGACGGCCGCGCGTCGTGTCCACGCGTTTCATTATTCACGCGTTATCAGCAAACGGCGCAGGTCCCGGCGAGGGCTCGGGTCGGATTGTGAGACATAAACGAGGATACGATGCCCGCGATGAATGTTTTATCGTGTGCGGCGGTATTTCTTCTTCGAGGGCGTTCGAGTAGCAAACAGAAAAGCTCGAGGCGGTCGAAGCCTCTAAATAACTTATGTTCCTAAAGGTTGTCCTCACAAATCTATGTCCACTTTCTTCCACTTTGAGTATTTGGTATACAGTCCACAGTTGTAGTTACACGACTGCTATAATTCGTGAAGCAATTTCCTCCAAGTGGACAATACTGACGTACTGAAAGGGAGAGAAACAATCATGTGCACTCACTATAATAAGATCTTCTAAAATTCAAAGAACTAACCGAACTGCAGTACACTACTTTAAGAACCCGAATCATATTTTAATTCAATGGATCGCAAATATTTTCTAACGAAATAACTACTAGCTCTTCACTTTCAACATACCTCAATTCTCGTATTATCTCAATTATGTAGTCACCAGGATTCTAGAAATAGTACAAAGTACAATATATTTGCCTATAATAAATAAGAGGAAATTTGAAAAATAGCCAAATTTAATTGAAGTCTCAATAAACATTTTTTGGGGAATAAAAATAATAAAAGAGAACTCAAAGAGAACAAATTAAAAGTGTAAAAAGAAGCCTCACTTTTAATATACAAGAATGCGTCGCGACTTTCTCGGTCTAGCCCAAACTGGTTGATATTAATTCCCCTAAATGGACAACGTCGTTACTTTCTTCACTCCGTCAGTGACGTGAACAATACTGAGCAACCATCATCATTTAGCACATATGACAAAAATAGATACATTAATTTTTTTCAAGTTTCACTTCTTCTGATACTCAGAAATGCAATTAGCGTTTCCAGAAAATCACACTAAAGTAGTAAGAAAAATTGTATACGATGAAAATGTCAACTAAATGTTGATTTTGGTAATGTAAACAAGCAACTAACTTTCTATTCTTGGTTAATTATATACGCCTAGAATACGCTTAGGGTATCTTTAAGCAAGAAGTCCCCTTTCGATCTATAAATACGCTGATGAAATGTATTTCGGAGAGTATATTCTTTGTATTTCAGAATTTACAAGAAAGTGTAATGCTTAAATACACTATTGAAAAAACATTAACAGTAATGTATTCAAATCACAAAGGTAAAACATTGTTCAGCATCATTTAATAATCACATAAACATGATATTACGTATTTCACAGAAATTATACAAATTGTTGTAGAAGTTAATCGCAAATGCTTGTAGAAGATCGGCCATGTTTAATTCATATATTGTTATTGGCAGTTAATGAGATGACATCAGAAGTAAAGAAGTTTTGAGATTTACCGAAAGAAATATAACTTTACACAGAATTCGAAACATGGGATATTAACGTAACTATTAATTGACGATAATTAATTATTTCATGTACCACGTTTAATATTACATACATCGAATTAATAGAATTTAATGGGAGCAAGATTATTACAAAACGAATCTACCAATATTTTAATGACTGTATTAGAACATTCGAAACAGATTTTGGTATATGAGTGACTGCCAATCGAATATGCATTAACGGAAAACATGCCAAAATGATGGGTAATTTATTCAGTAAGACAACTGAATAAAGAATAATAATTCAAGGTTATTAAATGAGAGGGAGAATGCTTCCCTTGAAGAGAGAAAGTAAGACGACGTGTAAAGAAAGACGAGAGAAAGTAAACAATGTGTAAGGAAAGAGAGAAGTAAAACGAAAACAAACTCGACACAGGTAATAATACAAATTTCAGAACACACTGTCCGATACTAGAGAGGCACAAATAATTCAAATCTACCACAGAAACGTACGGAAATGAAGAAAATAAAGGCATAGAGAGTTGATCCACTTGGGATCAGGCAAAGGGCAAACACCGTGCTGAGAAAGAAAGGAAGAAGACTCGCACGGCATCAGCAAAGCAATTAGCCACGGAGCGAGCGCTTCCAGATGCCGGAGCGCAGATGGACAGGGGCAGCAGAGGGATCCGGCGGCGACGAAGCGGTCGCGTCTTGCGGCTCCGCGGCGCCGCGGTCGGCGCCGATCGATGCCCGATACTCGACACGCGCGTGACCGGGGGCGGCAACGGCCTAATGAGGCGAGCGGCGCGGGAAGGGGCGGGGGGGCGCGCGCGTGACGGCCCGACCCCGCCCCTCGACCGCCGACCGCACCGCAGACGCAACAGTCACCAGCGTCGCCCAGACCTCCAGCCAAGTGGTCGCAGCGCTATCCCTCTCCCCGCTTCGACATCTCGCCAGCTTTGCAAACTCACTGGGAAGGCAGGTTCTTCCTTCTTCGACAGGGTTTCAAAACCAACGTCACCTCGGATACACATCACTTAAGAGGAAGCCAATCATTCTTTAAACTCTTTCAACAAAACAAGCTACGGAATTGTAGAAATATCATTATTGTTATCATGTTGGCATATATGTAATGTGTGACACTAAAATTATGATTTTCAGAAAGTGAACAGAAAAGTTTCTCAGAAACCTCCAAGGAAAAGTCTTCAAAATTAAAAAAAAAAAAAAATTAGTATAGAGGGAACAGAAAAGGAAATCTCGTATTTACCGGTAATAGGAGCTCTGTCATTTAATAAAGAACACACAGTCCCTTTACTAACCCCAAGTATGTAGAAGAAATTTTTATTCTTGAAATATATATACCCTGGAAGAAATTTTCTTATAAGATGAACAAAATGTAATAAGCTATAAAAGAAAAAAAAGGAAGCCAGGAAGGAAAGAAGAAGATGGAATTGAATTAGTAAACAACATTAATTACTATGAAAGTTTAGCTGAGGAGGAAAATGACATTTCTAACTGTAGCAAATTGACAGTAAGAGAAATAAGGCAAAAAACTATTCTATAACTTGGATGCGTTTGAACTACGGTCTACACTTCACAGGAGATTTAAACCAGGATGTATCATTTTAATCACGTTTCGAAAAATGTATTACTTACTTTTTGAGGTACACAGTGAAGTGAGAAATCAATCGGAGCGATGCTTAAATATACCAGTCAGAAACTCGTTATAATGAACATTTCCTAATTCATTTCAGCATTATACTTTACTAACCGAATAGTCTCCACAAAAAGGCAGAAAATGATCGGTAATTATCATTCACTGTAAATTAAGTGGTGTACTAAATCCGTGTAATGCACCACTAACCTATATTTAAGAGGAATTATGTCATAAACATGTAAGCGAACGAGCGGCCTAGTGAGAACGGAAGTGAGAATCTCGAGCGGACGTGACGAGTACTGGAGAAATCTTACGAGTTACGCAGCGGAATGTCGTTCTTCTGTTTAGCCGGTTGAAATAATTACATTTTAAAGCCTTCATAAGCTTTTGCAAGAAGGAAAGTGCCAAGATTTCTTGAAGGGATTGAAAATCAGCTGCAAGGCAAAAACCAATATTATTCTGTATTACTCGATATTACTCTATTCTCTACCTTCATTGTCGTCATACGTATGATATCTAATTTTCTCATGATGCGGTAGGTGTTAATGGATGTTGCGTCACGCAGTTTTCAGTTGAAAACCTTTTTATACTTATTAGAATACGTAAACGATTTTAATCTGAAGATAATTTTACAGAAAGGTTCCCATTTAGCCGTCCTTCAAATGAGCTCTGAAGATTTATTGACTTGCTTCGTCTTTTCGTCCTTTACATTTCGTCCTTAACCTTCGTCTTTTACATTTCGATCTCAATACAGTACTTTTTGTAACACGAAGACTCTAATTGACACTACACTTTTAATTCAATAATTCTACAGTAAAGAATGTGAAGTGGAGATGAGCCAGTTCTAATGATTACGGAGGCTGCGCGCGGCCAGCTCTTGCGCAACCGCAATCAGCTCCCCGCTCCAGCAGGCGCGCAAAGGCCGGAAGCGGCGCTCGTTCCGGCGACGCACGCAGCCTCCGCCCCCGCCTCCGCCTCCGCCCCCGCCCGCCAGCGCAACGCAGCCCACCGCCCACGCGGCGACGCTCGGCGCACGGCGCTGCACGCCACTCATGCGCCAGTGAAATTCAGTCGATTGCAAAAGATCACTTTCCTGGCTAAAAATACATTCAAATGCATGTAATGTATGGTAGCAATGTGAAATACGTATGAAAATTGAGTTTAATAAACTGACATTAGAAAAGTGCGAAGAAAAGTACATGAATCGTTCAAAAGAGACTTGGTTATCATTAGACATAGGATGTTAAGGAAAATGCTTCTTTTATTCTGGCGAACTTTTTTAAAGGCTGATAATATATGTGCACGCAACATGATAAATGATGACATATGACGAAGTTTTATATTATTTTGGCATAAATGCCTTTTTTTAATACCTTTTTTTAGAATTATTGGATTTTTTGGCCTTTTATGTATTAGTTTTACATACAATGCTAAGATATCAAAAAATTGCCCATGGTCCAACGTGACCATTCATTACGAAACCTTCAGTTCACGTCTTTGTATTTTAAAATATGCGAGAATTCCTAAAAATATACCACCAGATTTTCCATTTCCCTGTTTCATAATTACCAGCCATCATCTGAGAACTTGGTTGATTGACGGTACACCGAGGGCACCGAAAGTTTATTAAGTGGAAATAAATGTAAATTCCTAAAATGTTTCAGAGTGGCTAAAGTTGAACTTCTAAAATATGTGCCAGTCACCTGTGTAGATGTTGAGAGATCCTTCTCCACTTTCAAATTGGTTTTGACTCCCAACCGTCGCAAACTTGAAACTGTGATCCTTGAAAAGTTACTGGTAATATTGCAAGGCAAACTATTTAAAACAAAATGTAAAAGACAAGTAAATACCTAAATTTTATTTTACATTAAACCGTGCATACTTGTTTTGTGCATTTCAGTTTAAAAAATAATATAGACCAAAATTATAGACACTTTTTCATTTTATTGTGTACGACAGTGCCTTTTTTCTCCTTATCCTTGACATTTTCTTTTGTGGCACCTAAAGACAGTGCCTTTTTAGGCGCCTAAAAGACGATTTTTTTAAGTCCCTAAACATCCAACGTCTGGTTATCAATACACGATAACCAAGTCTCTGACAAGACAGACCACGAGAGATGATACTCTTATCTGAAAATCGAAGATAAAAGCAAATAAGTTCTAAATTCATAATACTTTGTTCCCTTTAAATTCAATGTGGTAAAGGAAAGATTCGTAAAAAAATTTCCCACAGCATGTTTTCACAACATTCGGAATATCCTTTTAAATTAGAGCATGTGTAACGTTGGACCGGCCCAGGTGGTTCTGGGCATTAACTAGTGGCACTAGAGTGCCTCTGTCCGGGAATTCATAGGGTTCGAGTCCCGACGGTGGCAGGATTTTTGATACTAGCTTGTCAGCTAGATCGAATTCAGCCGCTGTCTGGAGGACAATTTTAGCAGCCGGCTGCTCAGATCGGATGTCTTCAGGTTTTTCTACATTCAACACCAGGCGAATCCCGGAGCAGGACCCTAACAAACGGACCGCGCACGATCTTTCCTTCCTCTTCCTTGTTATTCTCTCCCCTTCCGACAGGTGACCAGTCGGGAGCTGGAGACTAATTGCATTACCAGTTGACGTGTCTGAAATCACTAATCAATCAATCTTCATGTGGAAGTCGGTATGTTGTATTATTCTTACCGCAAAGCAACTCGTTTACAAGGGGAGTTTACTCTTCACAAAAGACGGAATAAACTTGACTTGCTGAAATGGTTAAAATTTTTAACAATTGGCGCTTTACGCGAAAGGATCGTGTTGAGGTTGGATTCTTCGGTGTAGGTCGTGTGAGAGAGTGTGGAGGCCGTGTCCACGTCCAAGGCGCGCCCGTCGGGGCCGGCGCGGCGTTGCGGCGGCGCTGCCCCCGAGCGGCCGAGGAGCATAGAAAGAGGGGCAGGAGGAGGACATTTAGTCTGCGACGAAAATTGCTCTAAACGAGGTATTACCTCTTTTTGTTCGCTGTCGCCGCGGGCGCCTCCGCCCTCGCTGCTCTCCCTCTGCTCCCCGCCTCTCTCCCTCGGCGGCCTTTACAAGCGCTAAACAATCCCGGGCTCAACCCCCGGCGCCTCCCGGCCCCCGTCGCGGAGCGTCTCCTCCCCGCACCCGGAAATGACACCACGCCGCCCGCTGCAAAAAGAGCGTAAAACGGCGCGCGGGGGCGGGGCGGGGGCGGGGCGGCGAGCGGAGAGAGGGGCGCGGCGGTGGCGTCGCCGAGCCGCCGCCCCGCCCTGCGGCGGACGGCTGAAGCGAAGATATAGTGGTGCCCAGAAAGCCCTTTAACTTTTTATGCACCTTGGGTAAAAGCATTTTGATATCTGAGTGGATGGTTTTAGAAACGCGGCGAGAGCGCGGGGGAGCGGGGTGGCGGGGGAGACGGAGACGAGCGGACGGGGTGCGAGCATCGGGTGGGGGGGGGCGGGGGATTCAGGAGGCTCGGACAGCCAAGCAAGGGCAGACCCGGCCTCGACCTCCCGAAACCCTGAGACGGAAGCAGGGTAAGGGAGGACAGAGCAGCACCAAGGGCATTCGTGAAATCTCAGCGAGGAGCGGTCACAGTGTTCTTCGAGGCGGTGGGAAAGTGGAAGTGGAAGGATCGGCGACGCGGGCGTTCGAAGGAGGAGAAACGCGCTGCAGTTGAGGCGCCATGCGACAAGGTGACGTAAGCGGAGACGGCAGCGCCTGCAACGTGGACCGCACGGGCCCGGCCTCCAAAGGAAGACACGGAGAGGGGGCGGAGGACTTCCCCGCGACGAGCACAAAAGAGCCCCGACTCCTTCCCGCACTCGGCGGCCATTTGCGAAACTAATCTAGCGAAATGCCCAACTTCGACGGCCACGTTACAACCAAATTACAGAGGAGTTTGAAGAACACATTACAGAAGATTCATTCACACATTTCTGAGGCAGTTTCCGACGACGAACGTTGCGGCGCCGCCGCCTTCGCCGCCTCCGCGCCGCCCCCGTCCCCAGCGGCGGAGAGCACAATGAGGACAAAACCGGCGCCACCGCCCCCGTCTGGGCTCGCTCGGAATGGGCGGCTCAAGACTCATTGCGTCGAGTTGCTCCTCCGGGACAATAAACTTGTAGTAGCGTGAAGTCTCCGATTTAAATTCTCACTTTATAACAGCCGTCCGGGGAACAACGGCTTAAGCATCATGTGCGTGATCTCCCCTAATTTGTGCAAGTTGCAGACTAATAGGAACTGCAGTATGCACTTACAAAGAGGAAAGCTTCAATTGTAGGAACTTCTGCTCTGTAAACATTTTCTGCATTCAAAAATTAATCAAACTAATTTTAGTTTAATTCGTGTTGAAAGACTAAGTAGCACCAAAGGAAACAGACACACTAGATTCCTCTTATATGTAGTTCTGTTAAGCAAGAGGCCGTAGTTAATAATATTCGCAGATAGAGGCCTGTCGGGCTCGGATAATGCTCACAGGTTTTGCCTCGATAACTTCAATGAAGGTGCTGTCAATACCGCTCCTACCAAACTCCCATTGTTACATTTGAACAGACGTCTTAAATGTGCTATCAAATGAAGACCGTTTGTCCTGATTTACCTGCCCTTACATCTCCAAAACTATTTTAATATTTATGTTGACTCTGACCAAAATTATCAAAGGCTCGAGTGTTTATCGCAAAAGCACTTATGTGTTCGTAAGTAAGAGAAGTACAATTGTAGGGCACGCCCGCGACTCCCACCAAACGTCGAACCCAGATAGACTCCAGTTTTCCGGATTCCTGCACGTATACTAAATTAAGCAGTACTAACTGCACGCAATCTTCAAACTTGATATCTAATTCGTACTTTACAATTTTCACCGCTGTATTTCCACTTCCTACATATCAGCCAAGTGCGAGGCGAATTTCTTTGCGTTTAAAAAGAGATTGTGCTATTCTTACTCATTAATATAAATATTTAAAGAAAAGTATTTTTTGATCAAAATGAGACGTGGGAATTTTATTATACTTTCTCATTTAGATAAATCAAAGAAAATGAATAACTTCTAGATAAGGGTACATTATTTCTTTGCTTTTAGTATCCTGAAAACTGAACTGCCTACAAAGTTAAATTTAGAAAAGAAAATTGAAGTCATTTTGAACAATTTCGAAATATTTTCTATACATTTTCATTTTCTGTATTCCTAATATGTAAGACCATAAGAATAAATATCAGATACTGCTTTAGTCGAAGATTATAAATGATTTTTGAACGAATCAATGTTGAGGAGAAAAACTGTTCAAACGACGAGTAAAAAATGCACATTCTTTCACAAGTAGGGAAAACACGGAAGCTCTCATTATCAGCGAATGGATACACATTGTATCGTGTCAAAACTCTCACAGTAATGAAATTCGATCCGTCGTGATGAAGTTATGACGTAAAATATCCTGGTTTATGGCTGATCGGCTTCAGGTTAATTCAGTTGTTGGCAATGAGTAGCTCGTGCCAAATTCTAATAAAAGCATTTCCGGGCGTATCGTTTAATGCAAATCAATCTTCTGAGTAAGCCCCACTGAAAAGCATATCTGATTCGCATTTTACACCTACAAATTGCAACAAATTGAGCAAAATAACATGCTGTTTTCAAAATGTCCATATACAACATGAGTTTACTTCAGAACATACACATAAGATTGTAAATATATTTATACTCAAAATAAATAATAAATTTTGGTTATTAAACCAACGCGACAAGGTGAAATCAAAATTCCAGTTTTCTCCATTGAAATAAGTGTGACATTTACAGTGAATATCGTTCAATTTTTAAACTCTCCAAGAATCTTTCGATTGTCTCTTCATACAATGGTCAATAACCTCCATTTCCTACCTCCTGCTACCCTCAACGACCCTACATTCCTTGGGACGCTGTCCTTCCTCCACTGAGCTGTTCACGGACCTCCAACATTCACAACTGAGTCGTGGACAGATTCAGTTCTCATTGAATTGCTCCACCATGAAGCAGAATGAATTCCATTTCTGTTGACATGACCCACCCGCCCGTACTTAATTTTTACTTAGCAACTTTCTTACGCATTTACAATTTTATATGAGAATTGTTCTCTCGTACTTGGTACAATAGGATGTTTATTGTTTTTAGACTTTGCTTCTCAATGTACTATTAATACATTATCAACTAAGAACTATTTTATATTCTAATTTAATAAGTTTTTTAAATACAACTGACAGTTCTGGATTAAATTTTTATAGCTGTGGACAATCTAGGAAATAAATATAGTGTTTATTTCAGCCATCAGAAATGAATATTCAAAGGCATTCCCACATACCGCAGTGTCCAACCTAATCCCAACGGCTTTATGAATATATGTGAACTCTGCTTTTTTATGAATGTATCTGCGACTGCTTTCTAGGCATCAGTTACACTCTCTCGTAATAAACAGTATATGCTCAGAATCTGAAATACTATTCCAGAGGCGTATTAATTTGAGTAAACTGCTGAGAGAGCCGTTATTCTGCCTGCCCCTTACACCCATTCCAAGAGTCATTACTGAAACAATCCAGCCATGCACAGCTCACTGCACAATAACGCCCGTGTAAAGACAGAATTAACGTGGACTACGTGGTGAATGTACGAAATACGGACGTGTGAGACCATGCAAAGTCGCGCAGTTCAAAATGGAAACCGCAAATAGAAGTGACGGTTATCGCAAGGATGAGCGGTTCAACTGATATATATATATATATATATATATATATATATATATATATATATATATATATATATAGTACGCACGAACAGACATACTCATAAAGTGCAGAACAGTATGTTTGAAGGTGTTCACAAACAGAAGAACTCTCAAAAGTGACGCAATCGGCGAAGGGAAGAAGTGAATAATAATAAAAAAAAAAGGAATGTAGAAAAGAGCGACGTATCTCCTAAGGAAAAAACGAGGCGATTAAAAACAAAAAAGCGTGAGTAATGAATAACGGTCGTTGTGACAAGCAAATACCAGAAGCGCGTTGAGACATGCTCGTGTACAGAGAGGGAAACCAAGGCGAGATGAGACATGACAGGCAGCAATGCACGAAATGTTGCCACAAGCCGAAAGCGCACAAGGGAAGGATATCAAAAACAAGGGACTCGATGAAAGTCCCGAAAGAGAAAATTAGCGAACAAGCGAGTGGAGGACGTGCACTGGGAGCCAGGCGTGCCGGACGGCGGGGAGGCGCAGGCGAGGGAGCGTGAGGGCGCGCGCGCAAAGCCACGTACTGCGCGAGCTGGCAGCGCGCGCGATCCGGCTAACAAGTGCGAAACTGTAATAAACATACGCCACACAATGGGCATTTGCATCCCATTTACATGCGTGCGTCGCCGCCATTGTGCGCCCTTCAATTGAGAATGTCATTACTACAGGGACACACCGCCCGCCCGCCCGCCCTCCGTCGCCGCCACCGCCGCCGCCGCCGCTCGCCCCCACGTTCTTTGGTACAATCACGCCTGCGGCCGACGCCCCCGATGCTGACGCGAGCGGCGCCGCTACGCGACCGTCATTCATAGTTCGCACAGCCCCGAGCTCTATTTCCCGAATAATAAGGCGCGTACGTGAACGAAATTTTTATCGCGCTCGCCAGCACTTCCAATGTTCGGAATCAACCTGACCCCGGCGCTGGTCGGAATGGTCTATTTGTCACAAACACGACACCACCGCTAAAAAAAGAGCCAAGAGCTGAATTACGTGCCTGTAGCGATTCACGAATATCTGGAAATGGAGGATGCCGTACAACAGCGCTCTGAATATGCACTCGATGCGTGACCGCCCGCAACATAATTTCCACAACACAGCGAGAATCTGGCAGTTCCCGAAGTAGGCAGGGCGAAGATGAACGAGATCCACCACGAACGCAGCCGCGCACCCTGAGCGGAGGTCACAAGAGACGCGCAGACATGGTTAAGACGGCAAGTTCTTATCGGAGCACGACTTCCAAGTTCTCTTACGCGGCTCACTGTGGCTTCGATCGCGGGTTACGAAAGAGCGGGCACTAGACAGAAAATTAAACAATAGAATGAACACGACGTTCGTTTTTGTTCTGCAGACACAACCAGACATTTTAAAAATATACTTAACACGGTAAAACTACTTAAAAACATTACATAAAAATACACAGAAGAAGATTAAAAAGAGTTGAAATACTTTACACCGCTAGTGTATTTTTTGGGGCATTCCAGAAACGCTGGAAGATGAAAGATATAATTGCAAGAATGTTTCGAATTATGATAAATACATTTAGTATCGTTTCAATTAAATCCAACAAAAAATTTCTCGTTGCTACTTGAACATCTATACTATCTCGTATAAGACAAAAACAGTCAACATAATCATCGTATCTTCAACTCAATGACCGCAACGAGTGTTGGAAACCGTGACCCGATTTTGACTGAGAATGTCAGCACGTCGCGCTGCAGTAACGGACCTCAAGAACCCGCTCACGACCAATAAAGGGAACGGACGATTGCACTTTTTTCCATTAGAAATCCTACATCGAGAAAGAAAGCTCATTAAGAATTTACTCCCTGCTTCTGGCGTTCCAGCTTTCAGAACCCACAGCCACAAAGTCGACGCATGCAACTAGCTTCATATTGCCGCTGATTTCCTAACACCTTTACAGTCTGCGACAATACAATGTTCGTACTGAAGCATTTCTCCATTATGTAACAATACTTGCAGCGTCCATTATCCATCGTACCCTTCTCTTCTTTCTGTTGAATTCGTAATTTCAGCAATAATACGAGCTACTTGCGTCACTGCAGTAACTGCCATAAAAAAAGCATCATACTGTAATGTACGAACTACACTCTATTATGACATATTACAACTTTCCTTCGCTCTTTTTTGAGCTCACGACTGCTTTTCAGTCTCCCTTCAGTTTTCGAACTTCAAGTCGTTTTTATTATGCAATATGAACCAATACTCGTAGAGGGGGTAGGAAAAGTGGTGTAATTCGGAAAAACTGAATAAACGAAACAAAACTCCATATTTTTAATTCGTTTTATTGCAAAAGTATTTTCAGAATATTTCAGTTTTCAGCGGTAATTATCATTTAATAAGAAAATCTTTCACATATGAAAAGACACAAAACATTTAACACTTTGCCCGACGAACAAGTAGAGCGGGTATAACAAATCAGGATTTGTGTCAAAAAAACAAACAGAAAGTACGAGTTGTCGCATTTTTAATTGATAATATCAGAACCACGTACAAGACGTTTGTTCTAAAAATCATTGGTGTCATTGTAACCAATCTTCTGAAACTGGTTCTCTGTATATTTCGGTGATCGTCGAAAATCTACAAAGAAAAATCAAAGGACTTTATTCAATAATACAAAAAAATCACTTTATTTAACATTAAATTTTTAAACTACTTAAGTTATACAAATACTGCAATTAATATAGTGCAATAAAATCGATGTATTAAAAAATAACTTTATTTCTCAACTACAGTACACGTACGAGTACTGTGAAGAATTCAAATTAAATATTTCATAAACGTACATCGCATAAATCTATTTACTCCATTCTCAAATTTAAAAAGGTATGTAGCAATCTGAATTACTCGTTTTGTTCGGCCAGCAAGAGCATCCAGGAGCAACGTCTACACTCATTTAGAATAGAAAGGAATTTTTTTAATAATGAATTTCACGCTTCTAACGTTTTCTACGAAACCTTAACAATTAGTTGTGATAAGTCGTTTAGAGTAAAAGAAAAAAACTTAAGTGTATACAGAAACTATGGTAAGAGTCGCCTTAAATTTAATCGAATTGGAATGCAAAAAATGATGCAGACAGCAACATTTTAACACGGCCTTTTTTTATTGCAGGCAGAATTATGCAACATGCACATTGGGAAAAAAATCCGTTTTGTCTCCACGTCCTTTAAATATCATGGCAGAATTCTACTGGCTAGAATGAATTTAGGCTTCCTGTTGCTGGCTCGCTCGAAGGGAGCATATGCTTAGATCGATCAACCCAGACAACGACCAAGGCGCTCGAAGTGCCTCCACTGACTGCGCTGCGGAGCAAGACGTGACGGCGCGCCAGGGACACGTGGCGCGCGCGACCGCCATCGTCGTGGAAGAGCACGCGTGCGCACGTATCTGAAGAACAGGGAAGGCAGAGAACGTTTGTCCTGACCAGACGTCTTACGAACACGCGATGCTGTGGTACTTGCGCCAGCGCATGAGGAAATTCATAGATTCTCTTCGTGAATGACGAGCAGAACTGCAGCAAGAAACAGAGTGACAGTATTTTCGAAGGTTGAAGATACCTCTGCAGTACACTACACAAAAAGTAATCTACAATTAAAAAGTTAACAAACACCTATCGGTGAAACGTAATAATTTTCAGCGGCGTTTTATAACAATTATAAATTTCAAATAAAACCCTACGTAAATAGAAAAAATAGTATTTATGCCATTTAGTAGCAAATATACTGAACGTCAATTTCAAAACAAACTTACTGTAATGTTTTTCTTGCACTACACTTTCCAGGGGACAATTATTACAAGTTCCTACTACATTATTGTACTCTGTGATGACATTCTTTTAACCGAATGTTATTTGTTTATACCTATGAATGCTATTTTTATGATTTAATTTCACTCAGTAATTTCATTTTTTATTAATTCAACTAGTTCATACATTTATTTACGTACGTATGTGTATTTCAGTGTTTCTTCTCCATGGCCTGGATGGTACTATTCATAAGTATCATCAGAAAAAAAACGCCCATTCAATGTGTCTTACACGGGACGAGTGGTCAGTACATAAAGAGAATTTTCCAACAACTTTTATCATCTCTCAATTATACTAACGTCCTAAGTGCAGTAGTGGAATCATTTCATGAATTACAGAACTTTAAGTATAGCAAACTCGACAGAACTATCCAACCACGCCGTGCGCCATAAATCGTGGTATTTGATGTCTTTTGTGCACTGCTCTTTAACAGATTGCGTTAATTTAAAACCGTAATCCGCCGTAATAATAGGTACTTAAAAGTAAGAAACGGCAAGTGAACATTAAGGAGCATAACTGGAAGATACGAACGCTCACGCCGGGAACATATTTATTCCCGCGTTAGTAACAGCAAACACCTCGACTTCACAAGTATCTCTACCATGTTTACCACGAAGCACTTTGATCTAATGTGCCTCCTCTAAGATGCGGACATTAATATAAGAAGGTAGTTCGGAAAGTAAGTTGTTTGGTAATAAAAAGAAATCGAGTACAGATAAAGAAAGTAATTTATTTCACAAAAATCTATTACACACCACTTTTCGACATAGCTCCCGTAATTTTCCAAGCATTGTTCATGGCGTGGCATAAATTTATGAATTCGTTCTTCATACAATGTTGCCACCTGTGTGGTCAACCATGTGGCAACATGTTCTTTTACCTCTTTATCGTTGTTGAAGCGCGTACCACCAAGGAAAGACTTTAGATGAAGAAAGAGATGGAAATCGCTAGAAGCAATGTCGGGACTGAACGGACGATGACCAAAAACGTCCCAGCAAAGGCTTTCAGGAAGATGAAAACGCATTTTATGAAAGCGCAGTTTTTCTGCAACAATCTCGTTAATTACTATTCATGAAATTTGTGGAAATTCAAGAGTAAAAGCATAATCGTAAACCTAGGGTTTTCCGTAATCATTTCTTCGACTGCAATAACCAGTTCATCAAAAACCGCAGATGGACGTCAACTTCGTTCTTCGTCATGCACTTGACCACGCCCTTCCTTAAATTGTGGGATCCATCTTCTCACCATTGAATCACGCATTGCATTTCCTCACAGATTTGACAATGAATGTCAATTGGTTTAACGTTCTTTGCATTCAGAACACGAATCACAGATCTAATTTCATAAGCGGCAGGATTTTTGATCAACGATGCCTTAACAATCAATCACTACGAACGGCACACAACACAGAGCGAGCTCAAAATGACGTCATTTCGTTCTGATCCAGAGTAACTACTCCACATGAGCAGAACAGCGATCGTAGCGGTGCCGCGGAGAAAAATTGAAACGAAACTTACTTTCCCAACTACCCTCGAATTTAGATCCTGAGAAGTAAATATATCTTCGGTTTTTCGTGGCTAGTTAATGGCATAATGATAAGATCTCTGTTTCACAGAAGAGTAAGGATGAAATTGAAACGATAACATCCGAAGACGCCTATATGGAAATGAAGGACTGTTTATGTGATTCTGCGAACGTTACAGTGCACATGCTTAATCGTGAAAACGTTATGAAAGTAACGTATGTGAAATAATACTGTTTTTCCATTTTATTATAATAATCTAAAATGGGACGCCAAAAATAATTAGAGTATTACATACAATTGAATAAAATCATTGACAGTGGAGGTCCCTTTAACTGAACAATTCAACGTGAAAATTAACAATGCCATTAAAAAATTATAGTACAACACAAATTTGACATTTTAGTAGAGAAAATCGACAAAACAATGGTATAAATATTTTAAGGACAGTTCAATATTTAAATGTAAGAATACATTTAAAAAAATGTTCGGTAGAAATTCGTTGATATTTACTGATGTATTTGGCACATAAATAAATAAACAAAAAAAACACATAAATAAAAAATGAAATGGTTCATTTTAATACTGAAGCGCAGTCAATGAGTCCATTTTTTATATAAATTGGAGAAATATATCATTCAATTCATAAGGAATTTATGACTGCCAAATACATCAGTAAAAATCAACGAATTACTTCCGAACAGTTTTTCTAGAATGCATTATCAATAGAAAGAACCTTGCAAGAGAGAAAGAAGTGAATAAAACATTCTACCCCAATTCAGTGTAAATCAATCTTTACGATAATAACAAAACATATTTATTTAACAAATGGAAACTAACACAATGAAACTGAGAATAACATTATCTGCTACGTTTATTCAAGAGTTATATAAAAGCAAGTTTCACTGTCTTTCTGCCTCTTACGCGTAAACAATATTTATTCATTTAATATCGACAAATAGCACACCCATTTTATGAAAATCAAGGTAACTAATTCCTCGGATGTAGCAATTCAGTTCCCTGTAATGTTCCCCGCACGCTTTCAACAAAACGCCGTGAGAGAAAGGAGTGCTAGAATTTGGCTCTTCCCTCATTGCAGCAATGTTGCTGAGTTTTTAATTAGGATTACATCCGTGAGATTAAAAGGCCTCTACATGATGTCAATCGGAAGGCTCAAAGCGACGATGCGCTGATTTCCAGAATAAACGAATCAATCGCGCTCCACGAGGTCCAGCTTACTAGAGATAATTAACAGACAGTTGGGAACTGGTGGTTATTATTTGAAGGCGGCAGCCTAAGTGGCTGGCAGGGCACGCAGCCCGCTGTCCTTCCCTCCGATTACGCCCACAGCTTTCTCGCTCCCCATCGAGCCTCCACCCCCACAACCCCCACTCCTCGCTTCCGCCCCTCAACGCCCCGCCCTACGTTCAACTTCTGCCTTCTATCGGATTCCAACTTCCCGAAAAAAAAATCCACTTGCCACGGCACGTGACGCTCTCGGATGGCCGAAGCTGCACGAATGATTTGAAGGGAAGCGATGTTCTGCCTACGTCGAAATTTATATAAGGCTTCGGACCTACCAGCAAACGAAACCGCAGTCCGGTGTTGATCGGCTTCACAGTTCAAATTTGTTTTGAAGGCTCAGAGGCACTCACCTGGAACAGAAAAAAAAAGATAGCATTCATTTCCTTGTAATTGGGTTACAAGTTTTTGTGAATGTAATTAGAATTATGAAATTCAAAATGTCGTCGAGATTACAAGAGCAAACACAACACTCCAAATGTATATAAAAAGACTCAGTTCTAAAGATTTCCTTTTTGTCTTGTCATAAGGGGAGACAACAAAACATTGACACAAAACTAATTACTTTACTCTTACGTACGGAAACGTAACCATGCGCAAACATTCAGTGTCCATTTAATTCAGCTTACAAAAGGAAGGAAATAAAATACTTTCCGAATACTAACGTATATAGATCTTAGAAATAACTAGTGCACCCGGCGAAGGTTCTCTATTGCAATGTATTACACTTCAAACGCTACTAGTCACTTGATTGTTTATCACGTTTTGCGCTATGCTCTGCAAATATTTTAATAGATGAGAGACTTTCTCGCGAGTGTGGGTTAGTTCTATGTCCTGGTTGGGACATGATTTGCTCAAGTGTCCTAATGTTAAAACATTCTCTCACAAGTTTGGGCATGCATTTGCAATGACACTGTCTTGAAGGCATTTGATTTAGTTATCAGATATAACGTTTAAGTAATAATTCCGGCCGATGTCACAATTGCAGGGGCAGAATATGCAGCGAAGACTTGTTTAGGGTGCGGCGTGTTGCTCAGAGCTTCTGTTCAGGATCGCTTGAGACAGCATAAACGCACACAATCATTATCAATGCGCGTCATGTGCGACAGACATATGCACATTCCCATCGTACTACGCCTATATTTTCGTATTTTTCGCGCAAGAGCAAGCAATAAGTTGACAAAGTTTTATAGCAATCGGATGAACAGGACGGCCGTACGGCAACTTGATTTTTATGTATTAGATTTAATACATCTACGATAGAATAAATGCTGTTTGAAGGACTGAAGAAACATTCATGTTTCAGAACATCATTTCAGTATGGACAGTAAACGATTTTTAGCATATATCTTAAGGAAACTAAAACCCCGAACGACATGCATGAGCGTTCTTTGGAAGTACCAGAGAGTATTCATTGTGAGACATTCATTCATTTAACATTTTATTATCCTCGTTAAAAACGCCTAAATCATTGGGGGCACGTGCTACCCGCATTACACGTTGCTATCGTGCAGGACTCTCAGTGCGCGTCCTGGGCACTAGGAAAACAGCTTCCGGGTCCCCGAAGGCCCCAGCTGTTTCTCAGACCGCAATCGACAAAATGAAACCGTTTCTGGACCTCTATTACATTTTTCAACGCTCAGCTCTTCTGGGTACACTTTCTGTCGCGCGGGTGTTAAATGGCCGTAAAATGCAGAATATTATTTTCTCATTTTATTGGTACATTTGAATGAATTATTGTACACACACACATACATACATTATTATATACACATACATACATATATACATCATTAATATATATATATATATATATATATATATATATATATATATATTATATATATATATATCTTCTTCTTCTTCTTCTACTTCATGGATTTAGGCCTTAAGGCCTGTTTCCACATCAAGAGAGTGAGTCTTTCCATCTTGTTAAGGGGCGGCCAACATTTCTTCTTCCTTTAGGATTATACGTGTACATTATAATGGGAAGTCTGTTTGGAGACATGCGTTGGATATGATCATGCCAGTTGCTCCTAAATGATTGGATTCTGTCCATCAGATTGAATATATTCAGTTCGGTTCTGATGTCATCATTAGATTGTCTATCTAAGATATTGTAACCTGCTACTGAACGTAAGAATTTCATTTCGGCGCTTTCTATTTTTCTTCTGTCTGTTCTATTTATTGTCCAGTTTTCGCATGCATAAGTTAGCATGGGAACTGCCATTTCTTCGTAGAATTTGAGTTGCGTGGTTTTCAAAGACTTGTTTCTTAATGTTCTTCTTATTGCCCCACACATGTTATAGAATCTATTTAATTTTAATTTAATCACAGCACAATACATTAAAAAAAAGAATTTATATTACATTATTTCCCATGAATTTCAGCACTATCCTTGTAGTTGAAATTACAACTGCCTTCTGCATGAGTTTGTACATTCAAACCCAGTTGCTTAAGGTCCCACATCAGACTCCTAGGGATGACTCCGGTGCTTGAAACAATTATCGGGATAATGTTGACTCTTTCCATATTCCACTGTTCCTCAACGAGTTCAACAAGATCTGCATAGTTGCTGATTTTTTCGATGTATTTGCTTTGAATGTTGCAGTATTTGGGACAGAAACATCAATAAGCATGACATGTTTCTCACACTTGTTAATCACAACCAAATCCGGTCTGTTGTGAATCACTGTCTGGTTGCTATTACTATTACTATTATTATTATTATTATTATTATTATTATTATTATTATTATTATTATTATTATTATTATTATTATTATTATTATTATTACTATTATTATTATTATTACTATTATTATTATTATTATTATTACTATTATTGATAGATGGCTCGTTTCAAGTAGTTGTGGACCATCGTCCTCGACGGAGCGGTGCTCTCTCGCGGCTTACAGAGTCACGCGCTGTCGCATCGACACGGTGTGCGAGAGAGAACGAGTGGGAGGAGAGGGGGCGGGGCGAGGCACGACACGTTGCGGGAAAAACTCGCGTTCTCGCAGCTGCGGATGCGCAGGAGTAAACTGAACGTTGCGCAAGCGCCAGGGCTCCCGCAACCGCAGCGCCGCCACGCGCCGGCGGAGGAAGCTTCGCCGCCGCTGCGGCCTCTTGGCTGAGGCTGAGGCAAGCGCCCGCTGACCGCGTGCCCTACACACGCAGCGGCGAGGGCAAGGTCGGGCACGGCCCCGGCCGCCATGCCACGTGGACCTCGACCCGGCGCGGCGCGGCGAGCCGGTCGGCGCGGGCGCCTTCGGACAAACAGGCTTAACGTACGTGAACACAACACCCGCACGGAGATGGCTGCGGAGCTTTGCCCCCACAAGAGCACCATTTCTCACTTACTGAACAAGGGACATGGACATATTTCTGTCTCTATATGCAAAGAAATTATATGCCAGATGGATATTCCCTCCTTTTCTACATCAAATCGTAATTTTATGAAAGTCAACTCTCCATCGCAACTCCTTAAAATACTTATTTTACGAACATTAAATGTCATGATGGTTTTATAAGAATGCAGGATTTACGAGAAATTGTCATGTACCATTCGCATAAAAAAATAGTCTGAATCATTATTTTTGTAACCAATCCAGTTTAAAGAAACTAGAAGACTAAAGTCCTTTACAAACATTAACTTAAATGTAGTTTTCTGTGGTTTTTTTCCTTCAAAAAATAAAGAAGAAACTCAGCAGAGTAGGTGGGTGAAGCAAAAAATATCAAATTTATGTTAGTTTAAGATATGACTCTATTGCAAGAACAATTATTTCATACACAATCCATTGAGAGGAACTATTCTCATATTTTTAATATTTTCTCAAGGCTTTTAGCATACACAGAAATTTCATCAGCAAGAATTTTGCTTTTTAACACATTTAAAATATTTTCTCCGTTTATTTAAGCAGGATGTGTTTCCAAGGCACAAATATTGACATCGCAAATAACTTAATTTATTATGAAAACCTATCTTACGATAAAAATTGAACGCGTTAATTGCAATTAGATCGAAAGAAAAGCAGATCAATTTTGAATTTTTAAAGGGGCCAGTTTTCCATAAATTATCTCTTAAAATATTCTGCCCACAATTATCAACCCGCAAATCCAAGGACATAAAAAATAATACGATAATGAAAAAAATGAACCTTCAAGATTTAGAATGCAAAGAACTGGCGAGTAAAGTAATAACTTCTCGCAATTAATAATTCCCAGAACTCTTATTACTTGATATGAAAGTCTGGAGATTATATTCCAGTTCCCATTGTACATTCGAGAAAAATAAAAAAGAAATTGAATGAAAAAATTGCCAAGTATGTGCATGATACACTGTTTAAGATTGTAGATAACACAATTATGCGATCTGTTCTTTCAGAAGTTTTTTTTCAAAATGAATGTAGGTATATGGTAAATTTCTTGTACCTTTGGGACCGTGATTATAACCCGTATGTGAAAACAATAAAGAACTCGTGAAATAGATCTCGTCATATGCAAACAGCTTGCGCAAGTAGATTCTACACTAGATTCATATATTACATCCGAGATCGGCTCAAGACAAAGTACAATGGTAATGACGAAATGTACCACTATATCATTTGTCGATTTTTAAGTCAGATAGAAGTTTACACTTCTTCACGTCACACTGCATGCAGGGGTAATCTTGGATAAGAACATACTACAACCATTCTGAGACCACCAAAATCTCAACTACCATCAGCATCAGCAGCAAGTGAGAATGCGAACGTTTTTAGTGTCCTTCAAAATGACGTGTTCACATATGCGAACACTGCGATGCAGTGATACACTTCTACAGTGATGCGAAATGTTTTTTTTAATTTTTACTGACAAACCAATTTATTACGACCACCAACAATATTTAGCGCTGGAAAATACACCGGAAATAATTTCACAGTAATGACATTGCCATAACATGATACAACTTAAAAACTTGAACGCCTTGTCTAGAATACTGAAAGAAATTCTTCGGGATTCACGCATCTTCATCGAAAGCTACATCTCTTTTGAAAAGTACTTGCAAGTTCCTACCAAAATAATTCAAATTTTATTTCTTACTTAGTATTAAAAATCTATTTCTATTAGACATCCTCCAGTCACTTTTCTTTTTCATAATACTATCTCTTCATACGTCGCGTAAGGAATTTTCACAGAACGTAATTCTTTAAGTAGAATGATAGAAGTTGCCCATTTGTGAAAAGCCAGGCAATCCCATCAGTTATTCAGCAACCGATTTGACGGGCCGGAAATCGTGATCCTCTTACTCCAAGCGCAGCCGTCAGGAGCACTCTGGCTCTTTCTCTCATACAAAACGCACACGTTCCTCGCACACTGCGCGAAATCTCGAGAGACGAACGCTGTTCTCCGCAGGTGCGCGCCGCTTTAGGGCCTCGCCGTTGTTGGCAAGTACCGCAGGAGCACATGTCTCCCATAGAGGACAGTGAGAAAGCGCTACGGAGTCCCCAATCGCCGGGTCCTGCACCTGCCAACACTAGCGCCGCCACGGCCGTCACGCCCCGCCCGGCCCCGCTCCGCCCCCGCCCCCCTCGTTCCGCCCCCCTCGCCCCGCCCCGCCCCCCTCGCCCCGCCCCGCCCCCCTCGCCCCACCCCGCCCCGCCCCCCTCGCCCCGCGGCCGTGTCCCCGCGCGATTACATGCTAATCGGACCCGCGGGACCGCGCGACCGAGTCATGCGAAGCCTCGATCGCGCACGCCAGTTTCCACTCCCGCGACTTCCTCTCCCTTTCCCTCTCCCTCTCGCCCTCTCCCTTCCCTCCGCCCGCGCCCGTGCCTCCGGAAACCGCCTCTTCCCTTCGCCCGCGCAGAGTAATTATGAAAATGCGCCGTCGCGATGCAAATGCAGGGCGCAGCGGCGCTCGTCCCGGCGACGCACGCGGCGCGGAGGGGGAGGGGGTGCATCACAACGCAGCGCGCCGCAGCAATTTCGCTGCACGTTGCACCTTCTGCGCTGCTGTGCAGCTCACGATTCTCTCATCCAAAGTCCGTGACCTCCAGAAATTAACAACTACAAGAAATTCAATTCATAGAATATTCAAAATGTGTGTCTATCTCCTACACAAAAGAGGAACAAAATATAATTAGCGTATGACTTCTTTTTATTCCAACAAAAGCTATTGTCTTGTCTATCTGTCATTTCAAGGTATTTTGGAAGATTTCAATATTTTTTATAACTTTATATGATTATTATTATTATTATTATTATTATTATTATTATTATTATTATCATCATCATCATTACAGTAACCTTATATCCTTTAGTTAGGAAAAGTATTAAGAAAGAATTTTAGAAAAGAGACTTCTGGCTAAGCGCCAAGTCGCTTGCCTTTCAGTAAAGAGGTTTGGGTTCGATTCTCGGACAATCTCGTGTGAAATTTGTTTCGGCAAAACGAGTTTACCTACTTGACAGGGGCTATTCCTACCCTTATCCTTATTCCTTCCCAATTCTGGCCGCTGGGTAGTGACGTAGGAGCGCGTGTGAGAGGCGCGTATGCGGAGATGCTACCTGGCGGTCCTCTCGTCAACTGGCACGCCTTACGGACCACAAAAACCAGTATAATTAACGGATTCATCCAGAAATTCTACGCCAATTTCTTAGCATAAAAAGGAACGTTGTCGTAGAAAAGAGACAGATACAAGAAAAAAATATTTTTTTTAGTATCTTCGTGCAATTTCAGAAAGCAAATGCCCCACAAAATGTAAGATATGCCTTTTAATAACCCACGAACCCTGAACAAAAGCTAAGGCAAACGTCAGCACCCACTGTCTCCTCGCTTATAAAAACCGCGCGCACCATTACAACGGGAAGAAAATTCTATTTCGTTCCGAAGACAACAGCACATTCCGAACACGCGAATTTCCCTCGAGCACGAGCAAAGAGCTTCCAAAGCCTCTTCGTTCCTTTTCATTCGCAGCGCAATCGCTGAACTCCAGGATCGAACAGGGAGCTTCCATAGAAAAAACACATGCAAATCTCAGCCGCCTGCACGTTCCCATCCAGCTGAAGCAAAAAGTATTGGGCGTATTCAAATACGAAACTTTAATCAATACCGAAAACAGTGTTCGCGCGCACAGCAAAAATATTGAACCACCGAAACGTGAAAAGTTAATTTGCTTTCTTTCTTTTTTTTATTTGAAAACTATGCATTCTCGTCATGGGAAATATGATCCATGCGACCAGGTCAGAGTCGGAGTATTAGTAACAACGCTCGCAATGGCTGTAGCACCTGAAAATCAGTGCTCACGACAAATAGGCAGAGAACCCACCTGGATAAGGACGATTAACGAGCACTTCATTATCATCCATATTTGCTGTGGAAATCAGAAGTTAATGACCAACAATATCCAAGTAAGATTTCCGATGCTAATAAAACTGTTGATTATTTCTTCCTTAACAACTTAATGTAGCAGTTAAATGCTATTAAATCACTCACACAGAGAGATCGCGTATGATTAAGAAAATATCTTTGCCGATACTCAGGCGACACTAAATTTACATTACATAGTTGAAATTTCAAACATTTTGACAGCATGGATGTACGCCCTCGGAAGGCAGCAGACTATTTTCATACTTTCATACTTTCCGAACCTAGGGATCGATTTAACGGTTCGCAGATTCTTCTGGCGTGTCGCGCATGATGGCCAGCGAACACGCGATATAACGTCTTCTTGCGTCGTAAGTTTCTGGAGGTAAGAATTATATGCGGTTCCTCATCTCCTTTATAGGTGTATCAAGAGCTACCCAATCTCTTAATGTAACGTTATAAATCGCACCAAAGAAACACCACTAGAAAGATGGAATATATTCTCACCCGGAAAAAAGGCACAAGATTTGAATCTAGTAATTATTTGTACTCTACCCAAGTTATGCAACTCTGTTGTAATAAAATGAGTTGTACTGTCAATATAGTAGAAAAAATAATATTTGAAATACTTTTTTTTTTAATAGTAGATGCCGGATCCCTACATTCATTACGAATTTCAAAGTGCATCATGGAATCGGACAAAATGTTTTCATCTTACGGATGCGCTAGATAAATGCGATGGATCCATATTTATATTACTGAAGAATACTTCATTAAAAAGAAACTGATTACTGCTGAAATAGCGAAATTCTAAGTCAAGTGTTCACATGGCGATACGCCGAAATGAAATACACACTACTTGCGGATACTTCTGAGTGAACAATTCGGAATCTGTACTACGGTACTTTGTACACTCTGTCGCCGGAGTTTACTCTTGTCAGGTGTTAAAGCAGTTCTGAGCCCACTCACTACAAAACCTGTGATGACTCCGACACCACATATTCGTAATTAGTATGCAAACGAATAATTGGATCAAACTCCGTTTGATACCGATCTGCATCCAGTGGCATTCGCCTATTCGCATCGAACGTTAGGAGACAGGCCTGAAACGGTTCAGTCAACGCCTCTTCGAAATCCTTCGTAAACAAGAGGTCAGATATGGCTACCAGGGCACCACCACACACCCACAATTATTCACGAGACACGGACCAAGGGATTTGACGCGCCAAACAGCTGTCACGTGCCGGAGCGCATGCGGGTCGACGGCGCCGGGGCGGCGGGCGCAGCCGCACACACTTTCGGCCATCGCGTGACAACGCGCGCCCACGGATTTCACTTGACACGTGGCTCTTCTTCCCATTCTCCTTTTTCTCGGGCGCAGGATTGAGAAGAAATACGAGGATTGCCGTCCACTGCAGTAGCTAGCATGGCAGGTAGTGACAAATCGAGAAAGAACGACCCTTTGTGCATGAAATGTCCCAACCTAGCGGTCGCTCTCTCCCTCCCCCCTCTTGTTTCTCATTCTCTCCCTTCTCCCTCTCCCATTTTCCTCTCTCTCCCCTTTCCCTTGTTCCTCATTATCTCCCCTTCATTTTCCCTTGTTCCTCACTCTCTCTTCCTCCCCCTCTCTCTCGCCTACCCCCTCTCTCTCTCTCCTGCCCCTCTTTTTCCTACCCCTCTCTCTCTTCTACCTCTCTCCTACCCCTCTCTCTCACGATTCGTTCTTCTCTCCCTTTTCAGAGTAAGCGTGCGCGGTGGTCCGGGAGCCAAATTTCCGTGTACCTCATCGAATGGACCCCGTAGTTTGGTTATTTAGGCGCGAACTGCGCTGAATACGGCTCGCTGCCACTTATTACCAGGATTGGATTGAATGAATCATGCAAATAAAAGACACGTTTAAAATGGTAACAATGCAGAGTGGTTTACGCGAAATAATAACTTTTCCGCACTCTGTACAATGCAATTGAAAGTGTTTATGATACAGAGAACGAATTTTGCTTTGGCATTAAAAGTGCGCGTCAGCTCACAGAATGAGCTGAAAAGTACGTAGAACAATACAATGTAGTGTACCGTCATTTTCAAATTTCTAAGTACACATTTAAATGAGTTTCTCAAATTTGTCATTTAAAAGCACTGCAGTAATCATACATACAAATTACGTCCTATTTCAAGTAATAAATCATCTTATTTGAATGTCACCTCGTCAGCTTACGATGAATATTTTTAATCCTTCATGAAAAAACCGACTCCATTCATTCTCACGGTTAAACATTTTAATCCTTTTAAGAGCATAATTTCGTCAGCTAAGCCTCAAGAATGATGCAGGAGAAAATCTGCGCCATTAAGGAACGGAGAGGGAGCAAAGGGCCAAGACACCGGCCTCGCAAGTGGCGGCGTGCAAAGCCGGAACGCAACCTCTGTGCGTTCTTCCGTCCAAAGGCAACCGTAGGACAATTTTTTTTTTTAAACAACCTTTTTAAAACAAAAATATCCCTCTCCTACTTCTCTGTTACTGTTATCCGAATAACCTACTTTATTCTGTTTCACAAGATCACCGTAAGAGCGAAAGGCAATTTATTTCAGAAACAACGCAATTACGATTAAGCGCGTTAGGGGACGCGGCACCGAGAGCTCGCCGAAGCGAAGTGGGAGGGGGCGGGGCGGGGCGGGGGCGGGGCGGCCCGCAGCCTCCAGGGAGAAGCGGGAGCCCGGCGCCGCCGATGCCCGCGCCGCACCGCACCGCACCGCACCGCCTTGTCATGCAAATTAAGCGGCAATTTCATCTCCGCGGAATTCGCCCGGTAATGCGACCGGTTATGCGCCCTACCTATTGGCCGTTTTTCCTTTTCCGCCCATTTCCTTCCCTTCTCGCAGGAATAAAACACGAAAAGAAACATGTATTATGTTACCAAGTGTCATTATTAAGAAACTCGCCCCCTGTTAGCTACCTACCAACCTGGATATGGTTACTTTCTTAGGGTGAAGGTTTTGTTTGTATTTGCGGTTTAGCCCAGATGAAAGTTTTTCTATTCCAGTTTCATCTAGCCGTGATCCTTGACACTATCACCTTCCAATAAGGTATTTAGTTCTCCGAACAGAAACACTCCATTAGCATTAATTCCATTAACAATCACCATTTCTCACACTTCACACACACACACACACACACACACACACAGATACATTCAAGAACGTACAATGTAAATAAGAGAACAATGACAAGGGTATGTAACGAATATTTACAAAACGACACTAACATGAACGATAATGCGATACTTCTAACTTACAAATTAGTAGTTGCGAATGTAAGAAATGTAGTAATTAAGATATAAACTAGTAAGAACCAGAAATCCACATGCAAAGAGCAAAATTCCTAGGGGAGGTTTCAACAAAAGATACCAATCGCAAATCAAGTCGTTTAATAGAAAAGAAAGGCGTTTAAAGAAATCCCGCCCGTCTTCTTTGTAAATTCGTAACGCAAGTAATATTACAGATCAACACATGCCATTCAACCCGTCGCTTAGCGCAAAGTTCTCCCGGGCACAATCACTTTCACCAGACATCTGCGCGGTGGTTTCATCCTCCCTTCCAGCGGCACTCATCGCTTGCACTCCCCGGCTGTCGCCGCCGCCGCCGCCGCCGCCGCCGCGCGACTTTTATTGCCCGGGCGCCCGCCAGTCGAGGGGTAATGGCGCCTAAGAGAGCGGCGCGTGCTGCGTGCGCCCCTGGCTCGCCCGCCCGCCCGCCCGGGGCCCATCCGTCTTCATTTGCGACGCGAGCCGACCAGCAAAATTACTCGTCAACTGCGGAATTCGCGAGTGCGCGAATAAGAGAAAGAGGCGGGGGCAGGAGAGGCGCAAAATCTCAGCGCGCGATAGAAATTAAGCGGCCTCGGTGGCGGCAGCGGCAGCGCCGATTAAAAAAAGAGAAAATGGGAGGGGGGTGAGGCGAGGGCCGGTGCGGCCCAGCCGGCGCTCGCCACCGCCGCCGCCGCACCTGTGGGACGTCTGGCAGAAATTTCCAGAGCGCGCCGCCGAGGTTGACCGCAAGAGGCCCGCTCGGGGCCGTTATGATTTTTTTCTTTCTTTCCCTTTTTAACCAAAAACTTCACCTGGCGAAACGGACGAGTGCGCGCGGCCAAAAGCACGAGGGGCGGTGGGGGCGGGGGTGGCGGGGAAGGAGCGAGGGAAGCGACGGCGAGGGCGAGGGCGCGCGGGGGCGGCTTTGATCAGCGCGGCGCCGAGCGGCCAGCCGCGCATCTGTATGCAAAGGGGAATTTCTATTAGGGCGAGGCGCGGAGGAGAAGGTGAGGACGAGGCGGAACGGAGTGAGCCCGCGTCGGCAGAAGAGTGGGGGACGTGACCGTCAAGAAGCAAGGGGGGTCGGTGCCCGAGAGCGGGAAGGCTTCGGTGCATCGTCAAGCGCAGCGCAGAAACGAGAAGAGATAGTACACGCGGAAGTCCGACGCAATGAAGGTTTCTTTATGCGGCCATAAAGCAAAGGGAAGGAGAACACAAAACAGAAGCATTGTTTGGAATAAGCTGAAGATTAATTCCAAACAGAAGAAAAACAATTGGCCAATTAAAGTACACTGTATCAAATATTCAGACAATATAAGGGGAAAGAAAAGGGTCTTAAAACAGGAAAAATAAGAAGACAAAACATGAAAGGAAATTGCATCTTAAGAAAAAAATTCAAAACACTGATACACAAGGAAACTAGATTACAACACTCAATCAAAATATGCCAGCAACGGCGCTTCGCAGACGCCGGGCAACCAGACGCGAGCAAAGGTATCCGAAAGGAAGCTACAAGAACGAGGGAGCCAGCGCGAAACGCGGTTAAAGGCGAAGCGAGACGGGGCGAGGCGGGGCGGGGCGGGGCGGGGCGGGGCGGGACGGGGCGAGGCGGGGCGGGGCGGGGCGGGGCGGGGCGGCCGGAGCGAAGCGGGTGGCGGGCGCAAAGGGGCGAGCGCCGGGGGCGGCCGGCCGAGCGCAGCGCAGCGTATTTCCGCCGCCCTCGCAGCAGCGCCACCTGCGCCCAGTCGCGCGCGCTGTTTTCGCTGCCCAGAAGTGGCCGCTGCCAGCAGTTAACGTCCCTCTGCCACCGCAAGAGAGATCGGCCTCCAAGAAATTGCGGACACGATGCTCCTGCAATAGGAATCGCTGCCTCCATCTCGGCTCTCAGTCACGCCCACGAGAATCGCTAAGAATTGCGGAAGAGGCACAGGAGTTTTGGTCACAACTGAAACAATGTCACAATCCGATTCAGCAAATCATCTCATTAATATGATTTCAGCATTAAATTCGCAAATCTATCACCGACCTCGAATGATTTTTGCACATGGTAATGCACATTTTGAATTTATTTTAATAAACTGCAAGTTAGATTTGTTGTTACTGTAAGTTAGAAGTTAATACTGAACGTGGATTTGATATTTTCAGGTACCGCCGTACGTGGAAGTGAACATATGAATTATAGAGCTAAACAAAATAGATGTGTGTCTGAAGGTGATAAAACTAAGAGGTGTCTAGAATTTGTCCATTACGTAAGTTGCATTCGGCTTCCATCGGCGGCCACAAGGAACGGCCGCCGCACTGAAAACACCGACTAAACCGAGAGTTCAAAGAGTACTTCTCGACTTCGGGAAACCATCTCGGAGCAATTAGAAGGCAGAGCAAGTTTAATCATTTTATTTCGCTTACAAATTAACTTCCGAATTACAGTGCGTTAAGGAGGTGAACCTCTAAATGATTTTCGGTTTTAAGCTTTCTTGCTTGAAACATGCCATGGATCGAAACTTCGAAAAAGTTATATAGGGAGGTAAGGAAGAGCGTCGGTCCAATTAAATTTCCGCCTGAAGACAAATAGTCCGTTCGCAAAGTTATTTGAAATTCCAAAGGAACACGAGAAATTGTCGTCTACATTACTGATCAAGCCGCGCAGCATGCCACGTTCCAGAAACAGTTGCCTCACTGGTACATAGTTCGGAGACTTCTCAGTACAAGTTATAAAGGAACAAAGAGACGGGAGTAAAAGGCGCGCTTCCTCCGTGCCGATTGACGAACTTCCTACCTTTTGAGAGAACGAGGCAAAATTGATATCGACCAAGAAACTTTCACAAACGCAAACGAAATCTGTAGGCAGCGGGTGACTAATCAAACGCGAGGTGTAAAACGAAAGTACACAGTCGAACACATCGCTTCTTATAGGAAGTAATTTTGAGAAGCAACGTTCTTGATTGCCGTTTACGATTCACTTATAAATTGATTTAACAGAAGGCAATTACAATTCATCAAAGACGCAACATGTACATGTGCTACGATAATTGTGAATTTATGCAGAACGAAATCAGTATCACAGTGCACAATTATCAGTTCAATTGTAACCAAGGTCTCAGGACGTACTTCCTAACACAGCCATCACTCAGGCTTTCAATAGCATGCTTCCAAATTGATGCATGCATTTTCGCTGCAATGTGTGACGGGTCAATGCAGACGTTAACCCCGCAGATGAATGCATTGATTGATGAGTTAATGCATATCACGGAATGAAGTGGATTTCTACATGAAATAAAGTGGCACTTCATGCAATTTTCGCACATATCACGAACTACTATACCTAGCAAACTATGGCTCTTTATGTGTAACCCTATTAGCCTTGAATTTTCATTTTAAAAAAACAATACTTCTTTTATGCAACTACCACTAGCGAGATTAAAGAAGAATGATCTTGGTTTGGATCAACTTTGGAGATCTCTCACTTTTCACATTATTTTCAATTTATCCTTACAACTAAGCCATCAATAAATATTCAATGATCGTATGGGTAAGAATACAATTCACAGAAAAACTTTCCACATGTGTGAGTAACTCTATTATTATACAATACCTCTACGCTTTTATATACTTTTGCGAAACTTCCTGAGTAGGAATCGAAACCGGGAGCACTAGATAACAAGTGGGGCAGACAGGAAGTTGGCTGGGCTCATTGGCGCATGCATCCACCTAGAGCAGCCGCTCAGTCACTTTTGCTTCGGTTCGAGCAGAGCGGAGCTCCGGTCTGCGCTGAAAAGCTTTTATACTTCTTCTACAAAGTACAATTGGGTATACACTCCAAAACTAGAAGACGAATTATAATTTTTAGAAAAAGGGATAGTGGTTTCTTAGACTTCAATCCGTAACGCAAACATAACCTATAAATAATATGAGATGTTTTCCAAGTTTACGACAATTCATACAACTGAAGTGCGAAAAAATCAGATTTGCTTCAGAAAAACAAGAAACGATGGAAATGAAACAATTGGATAACAATAATAACACACCGTAAGGTAAGATCTGGGACATGGTCTCAAAATGCAGATAAATACTACAATAGTGGCAAGCCCTGATACATGATAAAACCGGAAACATTGGCGACGTAAAAAAACATTTTTGTAACCTGGACTCAAGAAAAATCCTCTAATAGTGACAATCATTAAAGGGCAACGCACAACATGAGAACGCAAGACTATTGCCATATTTTCTATTACTTAATATAAGATGTCATTCAAAGAAAAAAAAAAACACTTCTCCCCACCATTCATTTCCGGTTCGAGACGCAACACACGTCGTCAAAAATATTTCCCAACGCAAATTTTCAAGCGAGCGATTATCACGACTCGGGCTCCCGAAATGTCTGCTCCCCCTTGGGGGAGATCTCTCGCCACTAACCGCCGATCCAGCATCTCGCTAGCGCACATGAATCACTCTTATAGCGCGTGGAGCGGGCTGAGCGGCGCAGCGGGCGAGCGTGTTCTGCGCGAGTCTACGAGGGCGGCTCCCCATAGCTCATCCGAGGCTCCCGCTGCGCCGTGCTGCGCCGCGCCGCGCCGCCCGGCCCGAGGCGCGCAGCACTGCGCCAGACGCGACGCGACGCTGCGCGCGGGCGGCGGGGGCGGGGCCGGGCGAACGAACGTATTGGAAAACGCATTAACGCGGCATGCATAAAATGAGGTGCGGCCCGTCAGAAAGGAGAGGCCTAATTTCATTAGTCATTGTCTAAATGCATATAACTTAATTAGCCCGGTGATTGTTGTTTGGAACGCGGCGTTCGGTTCGGCGCCAACAACTCCATTTTACGTTCCGGAGAGTATTAAATCTACTCCCTTAATGGCGCATAATTCCTTCGTCGATACGTAGTCGCGTCCTCCAATAACGGGCTTAACTCTCCTGACAATCGTCTAACTACTTGAATGTCCTCACTGGAGGAGTAAGTTCGCGGAAGATTTGATTTGCTGGATATTAGAATGAACAAGGTCAGTCGGGCCAAGTATTGACATTTCTGGAAAATTCTGAAGAGTGCTTCGCTTCTTCGGAGCAAAATTCAAGCCGAGCTCGGTCGTAGAAAGGTACATCTGCCACTGCGTTGCGAGAATAACATTTGGACTGCCGGGAAACGCAAACAATAGTTATTACAGCTGAATAATCAGGCAAACAAAACCTCGAGCGAGTACACCACGCCAACGAGTAAACGCGAATTACGCATCCGAACTGTTGGAAAGGGCCTCTCGGGGAGAAGTGTCTCCGCGACTATTTAGTTCTTCCTTATTGCAGTTTGTTTTCTGCAGAGAGAATTTTCCAACTCTCCCTCGGAGTTTGTTATCTTTCCGTCCTTAAATCTGTCGAAGTCGCGGCCGCGCGCTCTTTCTTGGCGCTTCTGAACGCTGCTCCGGCGCGCACGAGGGCCCTTCGCCTCGCCAACTCGCGGACGCAGCCCGCTGCCCCCCCCCGCAAGCAACCACCCCCACCCCCACCGCCACCCCCAGACCTTTCCGCTCTCCTCCAGCCACTGCTTCTTTTCATCTCATCCCCTCCCCTCCCCTCACCATCCCTCCCTCCCCTTCTCACCCGTTCCTTCCCCGGCCCCCTTTCCGATTTCTCCGTCTCGCTGCTGCCAAGCTGCCGAATTCTACAGCTCGCTCCCGCCCTCTAGCGGAGAAGAGGCAAAGAGAAGTCGTTGGAACGGCTTGCGCCAATGCCAGGGGCTTGCCGTAATGAAAATTGCTCAAATCGCATCAGCGATATAAAAACACAACTCCTCCGTTACTTCGCCAGCCTTTCGTGGTGATTAAGTGACGAGAAATAAAACGATTAGCTGACCAGATAAAAATCCTCGTTTCCGTTCCTCGCCATTTTGAAGATGAGCTGTTAGAATCCTACAGAAAAGAAGGTTCCTCACAATCGTACACAATCAAATTACATTCTGTGCTGCTTTAACGCAACGTTATTAGAGAAAATAAATAATGTCAGAGTTGATTTGACTTCTACAAAATAACAGTTGACAGTAAAGTTCGTTATTTTAAAAACATCACAGGGAAGTGTTTACATAGCCAAATGAAATAAGCGCAAAAACGTGATTCCACATGAAATTAGTTTTAAAAGTTGCATTGTAACGAAAGGAAAGTATCCAAGGAAAAAATGATATATTTATAGCAAAAGATATACAAGGTAATTGTTCCGAATCAAAAATACTTTTCTAGAAACAATGCGTTATTACTCAAATTATCAAAAAAAATATATACTTAGTTGAAAAAGCACGAAGAAACGTTTCACTCCACAGATGCAAATGAATCTTCTTTCACTATATTGCACTCGTAATTCTGTAACTTCAGAAATATGCAAAGAAACTGTTTTAACTGGAGAGTAACTCATACCGCAAAAACGGCCGAAATCGGCTGGTTTGTTAAGATAAAGTAATCTACACAGCTGCGAATGTCACTTATGAATTCTGAAGTGGCATGAATTCATCATTCTTCGTCCCGCATTAGAAGATCCATTATCATGTTCTATGACTCCAGTCTTAGATCAGTAGAGAAGTACGGAGATCGTTGTTGAGGAAGTCTAGTATTCTGGGATGTCTGTCTGGACAACAACTAGACGTAAAAACCTTCATTTATAACAATACGGACATTTGGACTCGGGCCTCAATTTGATGTCAGAACAAAACGGATAAAAATATGTAATTTGTTCTCACAAATAAATTGACTTCATAATCAACACACTACAACTACCAACTTATTTAAAAAAGCTCTAAACATAGGAAAACAATAACAGTTGCGATACTTATTATTAGATTAGGTTCAACAGAATTACCTTAGACAACAGATACGTTATATTACAATCCGACTCACGATGGGCCACATGAATGTCGCACACATTCAGAGGTCCAGAGAGATTACGGATAGGTAAAAAAATCCATTCTCTTAACAGTGGCACGCATTAAAATTACCATACGTTCCATTACCCCAGCGCAACAACCCGAATTTGCATGCCAACGTTTCCTTTCGTGGAAAACAGCACGACCCTCAATTAACGCCCGCCACATAAAACACGGCGCCATTTTTATTCGCCGTAAACTCATAAACGTATTCATTTCCACAATTTTTATGAAATTATTTTTAATCACCAAATGGAAAAGTCAAACCGAAAAATCGAACTGCTCCGAATCGATGAGCGCCTGCTAATTTGTTTGCTCCACTCCGCTCTTCTCCAACCAGCCTCAACGAAATTTCCGTTTGGGGTCCGACAAGCCGTCACTGCGAGAAAGCGGTCTGGTGTGGGCCGCTTCTTCCTCGTTGGCGTCACCCGCGGCCGGCGGACGCCGAGCAAGGGGGCAGCGAGCGCCGTCACACCGCCCGCCATTCCCTCAACTACACTCGAATGTGCACAGAAGGTCTCAATCTTCTAGAGGGGTCAAACATTTTTTCTTCAATTAACATACTACTCGTGCAACTTTTCTTGAACGATGACCTTGCTTCGCCCTCCCTTGAGCAATAAACAGTTGAAGGCAAAAGCTCGTAGCGAGCACTGATGAGAACATTCCAAGCATTGAAACGTTGTTGGCGTGAAAGAGAAGCTAGTCAAAGCTTGTTGCTTTCATAGTCGAGAACTTCTGTTCAGTTTTATTACCATTATCTAAATAAATGGCTGAGGCAGGTCCAGGTCCTTAATGGGAGGCACCTAAAACTTCTATCTAGCGTCCTTGCTGTTGCCTACCCAGAGCGATGACCGCACACGTAGTAGGTTAGACTTTGATTTTCCAGAGGTTCGTATTCCTGTAAATACTCTAGTGGCCGACTTTGGAACTAATACCCTCACTTCGCCCACATTTCTTCAATCCATCGTTCAAGAAAAGTTGCGCGAGTAGTACACTGGGGAAGTGCATGAAACGGAGTTACATATATACATACGGCATTTGCCCCTGATTTCTAGGCAACCTTTTATGTGTAGATGTTCCGTAGATCACGTTCTGACCCAGTCAAGGAGTTCATATAACCTCCGAACATTGCGCATTCGAAGATTCCTACAAATCAGGAGCAAGTGACAAATGTATTAATGAATATAACTCTGTTATGTATGCAATTGCCCAGTAGAGGTTCATTGAAAAAAATTGGCCCGTCTACATGCCTTAGAAGTTTATAACACTTATTTAGAGACACACGTAGATACAGCACGTACGAAGTGCTGCTCAATTCGATAGCGAAGCCATGTCAGAGGTCCAATTTTAAATGAATATGGCGCGAAATAATTGTAAATGTCTTACACGCAAAAAAAAAAATATTGAAGTAAAATTATTTTAAAATGTATAATTGAAAAATTGTAATAGGTGTTATTAATTACTTAATATCTATATTTAATTGTATATCTACAATTATACAAGTAAAACATTGTTCAAGTGTATAAGTGTCTCCGAATTAACTTCTAAGATTTCAAGAGCGGTCGAAAATGATCATTTTCAGCCTATGAAAATGTAGCCTGAAATTTTATATAACGGGATTTACATCACACGAATATGACATTAGCCCTGGCTGTGAGGCCACTCCTTATGCACTAATGTTCGCCAGTCCCATTCTGACGCATTCAAGAGTTTATGGCCCAACCGAACACCCACCGGATACGGATTGACTAACGATCAGAAACAAACGTCACATTTTCATTCCAAAATGCGCTCGCTACAATAAATGTTATTGTTAACTAAATATTCACTGGCAAAAAATTATGTTCATTTTCGACCCGTCTATTTGTTCTAGAAGTTCACGACATTTAGTCTGGGAAACCTTTTAAAATGTGTCTGATAAATTAATAGTATAACGGTAAAATAATAGTATTTAGATATTGGTTTGGACTTAGACCTCAGTGGTCTGGCCACCTTGCAATTCACTTTTCTTACGTGGAGAACCATCCACATAACACAGATTGGCGCTGGTTGCTCGCGCTATTCTAATTAGCGGCGCTTGCAGCACACGCCATCCGCGCATGTGTTCAATTTTGAACAGTTCCGCGGCCGAATGAATAATGAAAGCCGATAATACAACACGTCAGGCTTGTCTCGTCAAATACTCATACATTTTTAATCTCCCAATTATAATTTACGATAATCAAAGTTATTAAAATTATTTGAAAAAAAATCGGTTTAATAACTCCACAGCGATTATTTCTCATAATTAATTTTTATCATTAGTGAAAGCAATTCACTTCACAGAGGCCTCTTGCGCTCGTTTTGCTAAAAAAAGAGTATGTAGATAGCTATAGTTAAAAATTAGGCAAAGGAAGCAAAAAATTTGATTTCCTCAAGATTCCAATTCTTACCTAACCTAACTCAATTTCTTAGGTACTAGTGATAAATCACTAATAATAAAGTTGATTATGATTTTTGATAAATATTCCATCCCTTTTATTTACGTGACAAGAACATTATTTCCCAATCAGTAGCATCCTTTTTGCGGCCTCACTTTCGAAATATTCATAATTATTCCAATAAATTTTAAGAAATTTGATGGGTGCAAATAAATATCCAGATCTCAGACGATGTTTGTAGGAATCAAATGACACTCATTCGGTCGTTTTTTTCCTTTCGGAAAAGTCCCAACCAGCATAACTATTTAAACCGTTCTCTCAACAAACTATGGAACTCAAGTGTACTTGGCAACATTAGGAATACATTTTAAATTACGTATTTCAGTAGATTAAGAGACGAAAACAGAATTCCCATCTCACGTTACTGCCAGTCAACTTGCATTGCCTCTGAAAGTCCACATTACGAAATAATCTCTACCGAACACAGCAGGTACGTTTGCAACCAAAGGTTCAGTCGCTCATGAAGTGATGGACACACGATAACATCTGAAGTGCAAACACTGCATGGAATGGAATAAATCCGTTCTACAAGAAAAAAAGTAGTTGTTTTTCACAAGTTTATTATGATTTTTGACGAAAGTTCAAAGACAAAAGACAGGACATCCTCTGAAAGATAAACGAGATCAAGAAATATTTTTCATTAAAAAGTAAGTTTTGCAGTTTAGATACTACTGAAAAAGAAACACCATTTCCCTACTTGTTACGGAGTCACTGAAAATCCTGATTCGCAAAAACCCATCCTTCCAGAAAGTATCAAATGCTAGTACGAGCAGCAATAACTTCTCCATCGAAACAAACATTCCGTAATATAACAGAATCTGTATCACTATATACGAAACAACTAGCATGTATTGCTTTGCCCGTGGGGACACGGGCTCCATTCCTAGCCAATCCAAGTGGAATTTAGGATGGGCAAAGCAAGCACTTGGTATGTTTTCACGGGATTTTTCCTCCGATTCCGCCATTACTCCATAACCAATCACCTTTTCATCAATGTCGGTATCATCTACCCACTAGACCAACGCTCATATATCTCCATTGCCTCAACAGTTTAAGAGTCCCTACACCTCAATAAATAAATACGCCAAGAGCTTTTGCAAGATGCAATTGTACGAGTGTTGACGAACTTCGTACAGAGCCGGCCCCGCTCCGCTACGGCCGTTCCCGCCTCCGCCTCCACCCCCGCCCCCGCTCAATTGCACATCCGTGTGCGCCCTCGCGACCCGTGGGAGCGTCGCGTTGCGCAGTCCGCACGTCATCCTTTGTTCCTCAGCCAGCGGCCGCGCGCCTCCCTCCCCTCCCCGCATCAGCCAGCGACCCACCACCACCACCGCCGCCGCCGCCGCCGCCGGCCGCACAGCGAATGCTGAGCAGGTTCCGTATCTCCTGAGCAGATGCTGAGCGCCGCACTTCCTCTACAGCGCGCGCGCGTGCACCCGCCCGCCCGCTCGGCCTCTTGTTCCTTCACAGCCAAAGGTGAAAGCGGCGGGTAGCGCGGCTGCTCCTCTCCTACGCTGCCCATCTTTCCTCCGCAGCTGGCGGGCGGTCCCCGTGATAAACATTCTCGCCGCAGAAATCACTGGGGGACGGACCGTACGACAGCGACGAAATATCTCCACGGCGGAGCGGCAAGAAAGTTCAATGATACTGACGAAAGCTACAGGAAGAAAAATGCATACAAACGAAAGTAAACTTGCGCATTATGATTACTGGTCGTCTCAACAAAACATTCCTACAATATGTTGGATAAACATATTCCACAAAATCAATCTAAGCAAGCGTTACTAAAACTTAAACATTTGAAAATAACACCATACTTCCACGTAAATATTTTACAAATGAAAAATTTGTATCTGATACATGCGACAAGTTTTCAAATTTTTTGGTTTCTTTTTTTACCGCAGACCTTTACTTTTCGTAGGTGCCCAGGAAATTGTAGAGCTATAGAATATTTGATCTCCTTCTTTCCGAGACCATAAATAATATTACAAAAGAGGTCACATTTTATATAACAGGTTAAATATTACTTAAATGAAAAGAAGATTAGTAAAGTAGAGGGCACAGGAATTTAATCTTCTTAAAAGATCGTTTTGCTGCCTCAGAAAAGTATCCACAAATAGTAATAAATAAAATAAATTGCATTCAGAATATGGATTGTAATAACACAATTTTTTGTAATTAGCACAATCGTTTAAGTAAGATAAGAAAGTAATTATTATTATTTTCTCTAATTGAAGAGAGGAGTAGAAAGCAACGTGGGCATCCCTTATATCAGTGTCAGAATTAGTTAATATATTGCTTCTTAAAGAAACTCACTTATTGCGATGCAAGTAGCAGCCGCATACAAAATGGCAAGCGCGGCAATCTAGGAAAAATTGCCAATAACGTTAAAAGTAACCGTTCACTCTTCGGACGTCCTCGAAATCCAATCAAAATAATGACTCTCCTTTTTGTGATTACATTCCATTGTACGATGCTTATGTAACGAGCTGCGTGCAAGTCACCGCCAAATGGTCGCAGCAGAGGGGCTGCCATCGAAAAGTGAAACCAATGTTATGAGGTTTCGAGACCCAATCCCCCTGGGGCCCACGCGCACGGCCGGGCAGCGCCGCCGACCAGCGCGGGCTCGTGCATCGATCGCCATTTGTCTTATCGACAAAACGCTGCAATACCGCGGGACAAACATAACCGAGCGTGCGCCAGCAAATTCCGGGCGGCGGGAACCAGGGAGCCCTCATCATTTATTAGTCCTAAACTACTCTGCGGATTCACAACTCCATTTCGCGCGGCGCCAGCCCTCCTCATTGGCGGCGGCGGCCGGACTGCCACTACAAAACCGTCGACGCGCCGCCGCGGCGCCACAGACTTCACGGCAATGGCGGCGACGGAGGCGACAGCGGCGGCCGAGCGCGTGGACTGTGGCGTTGCTGCGGCGAAATCGAGACGGCACGCGACGCGACGCGACGGGTAGAAGCGGGAGGGGGAGGGCGGGACGATCTACAGCAAAGATCGGAAAGAAAACTCGTGGAGGCGAAGGAGATGACTGCGGGAGACGCCACTGAACTGGGCGAGGTTGGGCGGAGAACGGAGGGCGCGTGACAAGCGGCGACCAAGTGGGGCGGCGGAGGTGGTAGCGCCTGACAATGCAATCCCGCCGCGCACATAACGGTCCCATACAAAATGCAGCAGAGCAAGCGGCAGCTCCGAATGCGCCGCCGCTACAACGCCTGTGTGCACGCGCACGTGCGACGGTGGCGAGGCTTTGACGCTGATACAATTAGGCCACGCCCATCCTACCTTATTGTGGACTGTCCCCTCTGCGTGTTTTCTAGAAACGAATGAATCTGTTACAGGCCTTGTTTCCTTGGAACAAGGACGCGTGATCGTGTGAATTGCAGCACACACAAGGTTACAGCGCGCTATTGTAATGAAATTCACATGGTCCTATCCTAGAGCAAACCTAATTCTATCTGTAACTACTGAACAACAAAGTGACATTTCGCTATTCAATAAAAATCGATAATAAATCTAAACGATTTCTTACGATTTACGAGAGCTGAATAGATTTCTTTGCAAAAAGCTAAATTAAAAAGTTATAAATTATCTTTTGGTTGAATTAGTGTTTATTAATGTCCAGGAGATTAACTTAAAATGCATTATTAATTTTAGCTTATTGAAAATTGACTATGGTCATTTTTCAATAAAAATCAGCCGCAGGCGGAATACTATTTGTAAAGCATTAAACACGTTAGACATTTTCTTGCAGAAATATAAACTCAATAAATATAATTACTATTATTAAGTATACTAAAAACACAATATTTTGCAAGTATTATTCTCCAACCTTCTGTATCATGAAGTAAAAACCAATAACTGCAACTGCAATTATAAAATTAAAAGAACCGAAAAAATCTAAGTACACAAACGGACATAAAACGATCCCACTTCGTTGTGCGACAGTCGAAAGAGCGTAAATTACACACACAATCTTTCTACATGACCCAAGATCTGTACAATTTCCGAGCAAATAAAGAAATGACCAAGAGGAATTTAACAAGATTAAAAAAAACAAACAAAAAAAACGTGCTTGGCTCACGAAATGATCGATACACTTCCACGGACTCCTGGTTAGCAGGATTATCGGGAGAAAGCGCGATCCGTGCGTCGTTTACCGGGATAGGGTGCGAGTCGCTCCCTCGGGACGATTCGCGGGCGACGAGCGCGGGGGATCGCGTGGGAACGCGAAATAAAACAGAAAACGCGCGCGCCGCGGCGCCGTCTGTCGCGCTCGCGTTTAACTGAAAAGCGATTTAAGCCAGTCGTAAAAGGAAACATTCGCCATTCTTGCTCATTTGTTTTTCATAACGGGGACGGTGGAAGCGAACGCGCACGAGGGAGCCGCAGCTTGACGCTGCGCGACAGAAAGAAGTTAAAAAAAAGAAGAGAAAGAGACAGCTAAGCAGACGCGGAAAACAAGCCGAGAATAAAAAGAATTAAAAGACGAAAGCGCGCTTCTCCGCCTAAACAGTCACGCGCGCCGCCGGCGAATAAGCGTCGGAAGATGCAGAATGACGTCAAGTGAGAAAAGCAATGCCCGAATCACAGATTTTGATGAAGTCAGAAGAACGCACGGGTTTGAAGAGAAGGTTGGCAGGTGGGAAGAATAAAGACCGTGAGGATGAAAAGCTGGAGAAGGGTGGACGGTTTTTGATGTTGCTTACGATGCTTATGATGTTGATTATGTTAACTATGAAGTGTTCTGTAATAGCAGAACAGGCATTCTCCAGAAGTATCAGCAAAACGGAAACAGGGAGAGTAAACTATTTTAAAGTCGCTGTTGATTATTGCACATCGGCTGATTCGACTAGTACGTTTCGGGCCAACGTGTCACGATAGTCAGAAATAGCAGAGATACAATAATGTTAAGGCCTCTGTAATGAGCCACAATACGCAAGGAAAAGACACAATTTTCCCGAATTTGACACAATGAAATTTTAGAATTTTATAAATTTTAATATAAGGAAATTAGTATGCGTCAACGCAAGCAACAGCATACGTTACAATCGCACGTAACTGTGAAACAATGCGTCCTACGACTGATAGCCTGCCTCTTTTTCGTGTCGTAAGAGACAGGAAGTATGGTTCTTATGCTGTAATCTAGAAACAAACCTTTTTGGACGTTCTATTACATTTTTGGAGATTTAGTCCTTCACTCTGAAGGAAGAGTTCCCATAGCAAACTATTTTCAATTTAAAAACAATCATTTAAAAATTTCGAATTGTTTACACAGGCCCAAAGATAAATAATTATTAATCTCTCTTGACTTTGTACCGAACTAAATCTAGTGACATCACTACTTGTAACACCAGTTGTGATCAGCGTCCCAAGGACGTGAGTATATCAAAATACGATTCTTAAAGAAACAGTACGTCACGAGTCATTTATTTTGTGAGCAGCGGCCTCTTCAATAATTACACACACTTTCAACATTTCCTTCCAAAATACAAAGTGATCGCGAAGATATGCCGAGGTAATTTTAGGTCTTATACATCGACGTAAGAGGTCGTATATCATGTCAACTTAGATATTCGAAAGATACTTTAGAACCGACAATTGCGCGCTGAGTATCGACTCTGTCATGTACATGAATCAATGAGACCAACCATCATATCCGACAAATCAATATTAAAGAAATTACAATGTGCCACTTGAACACATTACTGTTCTAAATCATAGCAATTTGCCCATCTTGCTAAGTACCTTCCTGAATTCACAAAAGAAACAAGGACAACAAAAACATTGTCCAACGTCCTTAATCTAACGCGATTCTTTATCTAATATTACCTAAATATCAAAAAAGAGTAGCACAAACACTCATGAAGTCGCAATTTGCTTCCGCGGGCATAAATCAAAATGTTTTCTCCTCCCGGAAACACGGAAACGCGCCAACGCCCACGCTGGCTCCGCTCGGATCGATCGGCCGCTACGTGAAACTACATCGTAATGACACTCGGCGCAAACGGCGGGCGCGCGACAGCCGCGATCCTCACACGACTGCGGGAAAAAACATTCGCCCACACCGCACGCGAATATGGCCACGTACAGTACAATGCATTTGTTGGACACGGGACACGCTGCCCTCGCGTCCGACACGGGGAGGGGGCGCACATATTGGCGGGTGGTGTCCGATAGCAGTTGCCGTTTTGACGCGCGTGGAGTGTAGTTGAGCGAGTACGTTGTTAGGCATGGCAGGTTGGAGAGGACAGCTTGCATTTACAAGCGTTTAGACCTCAAATATTGCATTCGATTCGTCTATTCAGAATAATTTGATTCTGAAACAGTCGATTTTCAAAACTGAAGTAAGTGTTCCACGAGTAAATAAAGCTTAAATAGCATAATAAAAGTGTATCCAATATTTGGATACACAATGAACTCTAAAACTAGGAAATCACAACTCCAACTCGAAAGAACAAGTTTTAAAATAGTTAAGCTGTTATGTCACTATGGTCAGTTAATGTGAGTTAATTTTCATTTTATTTCTTGTCTCTATTTTTTGACACTAAATTAAATTTTTACGTAATTAAATATCAATGGTTCTTTCATTGTAGTATACTATTTCTGTAACTAATATTCAGTAATATTCAAATATATTACCAGACATTCCAGCAGTGCCTTCCTAAATACAATAAATAAATTGAAAAGAGAGAAAAACGCGCACTTGAGATGAAAAAAAAACTTCAATTCTGTAAAAGAACATTGGGTAAAATGTAATATCGGATGCAAATCAAAACTTCAAATACTCCAGGGAAAACTAATCCTTAGCCTTAGCTTTTCGTTCTCTCTTCCATATCCTCGAATAGTTCCGTAATACGAAACTCGTAAGCTCGCCTTGCTAGGCGGGCTGGAGGCGTTCAATCCCGCAGGAGATAGAGGAGGCAGGGGATTCGCGTAGCCCGGGGCTCTCGCGAGGGGGAGATCGCCGGGGGAGCGTCAACGCTAGTGGATCGTAGGGATCAACAAGCTACGGATAGGGAGCCCCAGGGTTGGGGCAGACAGGTATCGATGGGGCCCGAGGAAAGGAAGACGAGGAGAAGGGAACAGGATCATATCGCGGCGACAGGGGCTCACAGCAACCGAACTCCAACGCGTACTTGTCTCCAACCGAAACGTTCGAGTCGAAGAAGTGGAGAAAAATGCCTTACACGTAGGGTAAGGAACGGGTCGGTTTTGAGGCATGGGACAAACACGTTTGGAGAGACTTACATTAATTTATGCAACAGTGAATGAAAAAGAATATTATGAGAAACTGTACAACATTGTATCAAAATCAGGATACCAAATAATACATTTTTACAGTAAAGTCTCTTGGCAATTAACAATTGCACGAGTATAATGAATTTCGCACTTAGAATTAAATAGATTTCTTTCCTCAACGTGTTCCCGTAACAGTTCAACATTATTTCTTTTCCAAAACAACTTCAAATAATTGATATTCTGTGTTGAAAAAAACACATGTCCAGTGTCCTCTCACCAATGATTGATGAAGTTATAAGGACCGTACTTGATTGACACATCAAAGTAATACGGCATACTCCCTGAGAATGTCATGGCGAAACGCCTAGCGAAACCGGGATGGAGGTGCAAAGGACTGCAAAGGGGTGTGGGCAAGAAAGCGGCGAACAAACGGCAATGAATAGAACGCGACACGTAACGTCCACCAGACGAAAACATGGGCAATTGGAGGGCATTCCATAAGCAGAGAAGAAGTACGAGTGAGAGAATGGGAGAGCAAGCCAATCGCTGCGAAGGGAAGGGCGGCGGAGAGAGGTGACGACGAACAAAGGGCGGAGGGCGGAGGGCGGAGGGCGGAGGCGGCGAGCGGCGCTGTTGGGGACGTGTCCGACGTCCCACGCCGAGAGGCAGGGGCTCTGCGCTGTTTGCCTGGGGCTTCTCCGTTTCCGTACCGAGACAAACGAGCTCTTTGTCTCCAGCCTTGTATCTAACCGTTAATAATTCAATATTGACTACAGAGTAGATCAATGTATTTGTGTTCGCCCACGCGATGGCACCTGAGCACACTCAGGTTTGTAAACATCCCGAGAGCATTTTTAGAACTTCAAGATTCTGGAGAATCGATTTCCTGGAAACCACTCGCCTTCCAGTTGCCGAGAGATCCTATTAACACTTAAGAAGACAAGGCAAACAGACGCGGATAGCGAACGAGAGAACAAAGAATTAAGAGAGCTCAACAACTATTTCGAGAGAGAGGAAGAGAGAGGGAAAACAGCATTTAAAAAAATGTAATTCAATGGTTCAGTTCGATAAATGTTATTTATTAAACTGCACCATCACTACAGTATCTCTAAATAAGGGTGAAAATGCTTGCAAGACGTATCTAACGAACACTACCGAACCATCAATCACGATCGGACTAGCATATTGCGACAAAACGGAAACAAGTCTGAAAAATCTGATTCGCAATAAGAAGCAACAATAGAACATCACTGATATGTCAGTATTTTTAAACAAATCAAGGCAAAATCGCGTTTAACGCCACAGGAAATCGTATTCACAACACTTAATAAAAAAAACGGTTTCAACATTCCCATTGAGCATTATTTTAATTCGCACCCAGAGACCTTGCCAATAATACCCAGTAAACGAACGAAAATTAGATGCTTTCTAAAGCAGCATAAAATGTACGAAGTTCTGCAATACCAACAGGCATGCATAAATACATTCACGCACACGCACACCCGTGCGGGCGGGCGTAATTTCCTCACTTCCATATTAATGAAAGATGCTCCATATTTCTACCTCGCATCTCACGAGGCTTCCCCCCGTCGATGTCGGGCGCCATGAAACTTTAAACGCAGCCTCATTGCCGCTGCGCCCCGCCCCCTACCGCCCCCTACCGCCCCCGCAACGCAAGATGGCCGGCGATAGCCCCCGCGACACACGCCGCGCGCCGCCTCAGCTATTCCACGCGACCCGCGCGACGTGCGCGACGCCGCACGCACGCACTGCGCCGGGCCGCGCCGACGGCGATAACCACGCACCGCCCGCCATCCACGCATCACGCCAATCGCACGGCGCCGCGCAGCGCACGGCCACGAAGAAACGGAAGTACAAAGGGGAGAAAGAACGCGGTTAAAAAACCGCCATTCAGATGAGAAATGGCGCGACTCGCGGGTAGACGTGGAGCGGAAATGATGAACGAGGTAGCAATGTGCTCGGGGGTTAAGAATGATTGCAGAGGCCATCAGTACGAGAAAATGATAATAACAGATAGCAACGGGAACGGTAAAGCACGAGAATTACATGTCGTTGCTGCGACCCAAGAATAATGTACTCTCCGCTGCCTGAGAGGCAGAACAAAAGCAAATAAGTAGGAGGAAATGCACGACGAAGAAACGTTAAAAACTAGAAAGAATTTTTCTGCGAAGGAAACAATGACAAAACAAACCACCGAAGAGAAACAGAACAAGACGTGACGAATACGCCCGTAGAGACAGCGAGAGGAGGTGACGGAAGCGAGCCTGCGTGGCCCGCCCACAGCGTAGCGACGGGTCGCTGGCCGACTGCCACGGCGACACCGCCCTTATCGTTTGTACGCGGCTGGAGGAAGCTGCGCCCACGCCGCCAGCGCTCCCATTTGTCCCTTCTTTCCGGAGGTGGCTGACGAGACCACAGCCGCACTGTCATCTTCTCCAGACCGAGCGCGCCTCTATTCAAGCAGTACATACTACCACTATGAAAAGGTTACACTGTATCGTGTTTCCCACATTTCAACATGTTTGTATAACTACATCTTCACGAGTGTTATGCAGTATGTAATCTTCGCATCCTCTGTACAATAGCTGGCTTGACAGTGACCTAAATTCGAGCAGCTCACGAGAAGTAAAAGTGACTACAAACTCCTAGTTCTTACACTCTTACAGAAGTGTGTACACAGCTGTTCTTTTACCTCTCAAGCAGTGGTTTTCACTAGCAAGCAAGAGGTAAAATTCACTAAACGGTAACGCGAAGATTAAATAATCATTTGAAATTTCTAAAAACTTTGTCAGTGGAATTGTTCTACAACGAATACTGAATTCAACGAACATTAGATAAAATGTTCCTCCAACTCTTTTTATTAGAAATTAAAGTCATAACATATCTCTTCGAATTATTTTACATCAGCCGTTTAGAAGGTGTGGGTAATTTTCAAAGAGAATATTCTCTAGAGAATGAGATGATACCCCAAAACAAAATATTCCTTTGAAACAGTATGGGAAATGTATGTTAAATAATCTTTCCGTGGAACCGTGGAAAAGTCCTAAAATGTATATTGCAAACTCATGAAAAATAACTCAACTGCTAACGAACCAAATCCGCATCGTTTAAATCGCACATAGTTTTCAATGAAACCATTTCAGTTTCGGTAGAAACGGATACAAAAAAAAATCGGAAAAATCAATGCAGCACACGCGTTGCCGGGATACGAAAACTCTTTCTCCCAAACGCATAGCGTGCGAGTAAAGCCCGTACCCGACGAGGCCAGCGGAAAGTCTCTGCGTTATTTAAACGAAATACGGCGTTCTCCGCCGACAGTCTCCGACAACAACGACGGCAGCCGACCACGCAGCTCGCCGTCTGCGAGCGCCGCCGCCGCCGCCGCCGCCGCCGCAGACCTTCCCAGGCGAAAAAAGTAAACGGCACGGGACAAGAGGAAAGCGCACGGGCCGGCGGCTCGCGTAACACAGGCCACGAAGTTTTAATGGGGCGGGGACAGTGAGGACAGGAGCAGGGGCGGGAGCGGGGGCGGCGCCGGCGGCTGGGTCGGGGGGAGGGGGGCGGGGCTCCAACGCTGTGCGGTCTCGCGACACGTGTCGCGGGAGGGTCGAGGCAGCGAGAGGGGGCGAGAGGGAGCCGGAGGGGAGCCGCGGAGGGCGGGTGGTCGCGGGGCGGCAAAGGGGTGACAGAGCGGCGAACATCCGCCCGCGGCGCGGCACGGCAGCCAGGGGGCGGGGGCGGGGACGGTGAGGGGATGCGGGCGGGACGCGCAGTTCTAGGGGACGGGCGGGCGGCCGAATGGGCCGGCAGGCCACTTTCAAAACGCATTTCATTACCGGCCGCCCGCAGTCGATGAGTGTAATTACTGCCAGCGGCGCGCCGCAGAACTGCGCGCAGCGGCGGCGGCGGCGGCGGTGGCGCGGCCAGTGGCAGGGGCGACATAGGCCGCAGCGGCGGCGGAAGGACGACACGTGCCTTTGGCCGAACCCCTGTTCTCTGTTTCGCCGATAGTTCCTCCGACGCAATGGCAATGAATGGAGCTCTTCATCTCCGAACACTACCGCATGAAAGGTGAACGTACATTTTCAATACAACACGATCGGAACTTTCTCACGATATCTTTTAATTTGCAGCACTATGAGGGAACGTATAAAGCGAAAGAAGACGTTCAAATAACTATTATAGAACGCACGGAGCTCAATTTTTTTGAAACACGCACGTATTAACGTAATTACGATTGTTGTAAAAATTAAAACATTTCATTATATTTTTTAAACTAGTTCGCATTCTCTATTTCTTACCAATATATTTCACTAACGTGAAGATAATCACATGGAAAGTATGAGATGCAGAATATTTCTATATTTTACCCTCTGTTTTTTATCTAAGTAGTCACCCACACTTTCAGATCCAAATTTTTCGTACAAAGGTATCCCTCAGTCATCAGTGAGCAGAGAAACTTGTTTTCACACCAGTTGAAAAAAAGCTTCTTCTTTACGAATATCAACCGTATTCTTCTTAATGGCGAATAAGTCGATACTACTAGATTTATGGCACATTTCATTGCAGGTCTCTATTTATTTATTGAGGCTTAAGGACTCCAGAAATACTAGTCATTAAGGAACATGAGTGATGATTTAATAAGTCATAGCGTTAATGAAGATGACTTACATGTTGATGGAGATGTAATAGAATGAGACGCAGGCCAAACGGAACAACCCGCCGAGCACTCGCTTAGTTCACCATAAATTCTGCGCGCACCCACACACGGGCGCGCGCGGGTAGGAGAGTGGTCGGTTATCGAGTGGGATCGACTGCGGAGGGAATCTCCAAAGAAATATTCTTTCCACGCCCATAGAACTCCCGTTTTATGAATTGCAATTATGTATTCTCAAATGTATAAAGGTTCTTCCCCTTTCATAACTTTTAAATGGTACGTCAAGCCACTGGAAGTCGGTAAAAATTCGATCTCATAAATGGCTCCGGAAACGTATAACTCAAAATCCGAAAATCTTTCTCGTTACGTAAAATATTAATATATAGACATTTCGCCAGTAGACTTTCTACAAAAGTTGGGAAGTCCATACCTCCATTTATACTGGAACACGTCAAAAATTCGCCGATTAAGAAAGGATCTGCTCTAACAAAACTGGAAATTAAGGTTTGCCGAATTATAATGATATAAATTCTTGGTCTACATGTTTAATCCGGAATTCGTCATGATTATCTCTGTCAACCGAAATTCTAAGTCTAGATAACCAGGGATCCGCTTGCATGCACATTCTACAAGAAGACATGTCCCCCACAACGATCTTAACAGCCACACTCCTCACCTGCTCTCGACCTCCGTCTTCCCCGTAGCATCTCCGACCCACATCCGGCCATTTCGCCCGGAGAGGCTTCGCAGGCAGGAAGCCCGTCCGAAACCGCAGCGCCTCCGCGGCGCGCCTTCTGCCACGCGCGCAACTCCTAGACACGCGCGCGGGCACGTGTCGCGGGGCAGCTGCGGCGCGGCGCTGCCGGGAGCGTCGCCCTCGGGGGCCGAGGCGGAAGGCGACGCGGCCGAAAAAACCCGCAGAGGGAGGAGGGGGAGGAGGGAATCCGTCTTTCACGGGGGAACGTCAACAACCGCGTCGGGGGCGTCGGGGGCGGCAGCAGCCGCGGCCTTTTCTTGCCTCGAGGCCGCCGCATCAAACGCCCCTCTGTGACGCGCCCATCTATTTTCGGGAGGGTGGCGATGTGATCGTTCACTCTTGTGCGAACGCCACCAAACAGCCTTGTAAAACCTACTGCCCAAGGCCTTCTGCATCTTCCCCTCGTCTCGTCTCTCTCCGTCCGCACGATAATAAGCCCTAAGTTGGCACAATAATGAATTCTTTGAAGCCTCAAGTCTGATCCGTGAACGAGAAAGACTATTTAATAGGCACTTCGAAATAATTTTTCATGAATCACCACAATCTTAGTTTCCAAGGGGTTGGTGTGGGATGAAGCAAGGTTTAGGCGGCTTCTCGAAAAGCGTGTGATGTGTGTGAAGTGGGATGAAGCATAGTATATTATTCCTATAATAAATAATGCCAGCAAAGCTTACGTAAACGTCTGTGCTGATCAGAAGGCCACTCACTGTTACATGGCGTTTAAAATGAAATTTATGGACTTTATAATACGAGCGATTTTGAATTTTCTTTTCTCGAGACAAATGTGACAATTAACGAACTGAAAATTCAAATACGGCAAATAATCCAAAATAAATTAACTAAAAAGAAAGAAATGAATTCAGGAATCAATGTAACATTTACAATTTTCAGATCATAATTCGAATTATAATGCACCACTTTGGGAAAACACTGTTCTATGAATCACTCTTCGCAACTGATACTCTATCCAGGCAAACATTTGAGTACCTGAAAGAAAAATTTATTGCAGGAAAAAGATGCTACCTTAACAAAGAAATTTAATTGTTATGACTTATTCAACTACAAGTAATGAAAATTAGATCAACATTTTAATTGCTGCCAAAGTGAGCGGTTTTTCATGTTTCAATCAATGACTTAAGTGTAGTTTTTAATGAAATGATAATATGGAACAATAGCTTTTCGAATAAGTATCCTATAATACTTCTTTTTCCCCTATTAACGTGTCCAGATAGTTTTTATACGAATTGCTTGCCATAGGATACGAAGCAACTTACCGATACACTATTATTTACATCAATGTCTACTTTCCCACAACGATAACCTGACGGTTGACTGATCACAATTAGTATTTCAAACTGGACGATAAGCTTCTGACAAAAAGTTATTCCCCAGCTCAATCTAAACGGATTCCAATTACATTATTTTCTTCATTATAACCCATTGTAATGAATGTATTGCGCAGTTGTTCTTAGATTTTACTACAGTGCAGTCCAGGAGAGTGTCGCCTGGAGAACTCTCGCCTAGTTATTCACTAGTACAATTAGCAAAACATCTATCACACCACGAAGCTGCGAACGTGTTCTCAGGCCTTCGCAAACTACAAAGTCCTTCTCTTTGTAAACATTCAATAATGGCCGCATGAATGGCCAATTATACTGTGAATTTCGGCACTAACGCTATATTCCACCCACAGATCAAAAAACGACAAATGATACCAAAGCGCTTGGTTTGATACATCAGTAAAAGTTATTTTCGTTAGACAGACAGGGTCTTATTTCATAATAATATACTTTCAATAGGGCATTTTTGATTGCAAAAATTAAATCCACAATGTTATAACAAGTAACTGGTTTGGTGTTCGGCACTTCTTGAATTTCCGGGTCCGCCTGTTCAAATTCCGTCAAAGAGAATAATAATGAAATAAAGAACTACCCAGCTTTTTCAGGAAACATCAAGTGTGTCGCCCCAATTCGCACGTCCCGTCGGCCGGGCGACAAATCAAAGGCCCTGTCCTACATGGTCGTTAGCCCACTTCCGAGCACCGGGAAGGGCGCGGGCGGGCCGCGCGAACCCGTCGCGACCACTCGGGAGCCTCACGAGCGGTTAGTTAATTGGCGCTTAGCGAGTGAAAGATTGGATTTGCGTGTCGCCCGGCCGGCGAGGAGAGCAGCCGCCGCTAACAGGCGCGGAGTGCGACTGAAGCGAATTAACTCTAATATGAGGATGGCAGGCGACCGAAAAGGGTCGCGAAAGGTCTCCCGAGTTCATTTATCACAGGGCGGCTGACAATGGCGGGCGAGACGAGGCGAGGCGAGGCGAGGCGAGAGCATCGCAAGGCGTCGCGGTGCCTCTGGGGCGAGACGCTGTCGCGTGGCTGACGGCGTCGCCGCCGCCGCCGAGCAGCTCGCGCGCTGGGGCCAAATGGCGCGGCGCTTTCCAAGTGGCATGGAACGGAGCGATCCGCTGCCTTCTCTACAGTCTTCGCCCCCCCCCCCGCGGGAACCGCGCAGGCGTGAAAGACGAGACCCGTCGCGTCGCCGCCGGGGAGTTGCGAGGTGCGGCGCGGGGCGGTGAAGCGTGGAGCGCCGCCTACCTGCACGCAACCTCGTGACCCAGTATCGTTCGCCCACACCGACTCCTCGAGTGCCCGCCTCTTTTGTCCACGGTGCATTGCCACACGTGGCGCGGTGCATGTAAAATGGGGTGTTTTGCATGGTTCTGATACCAACAGAAGAAGATCACGTAAATGGTATAGAAGCGTTTCGAATTCCAAATGCATTTATTGTTACATCTTGCATAATTAATATTATCTATTCAAATTATATACATTCTGATTATTAACTATTGCTGGCTTCTACCTCTTTAAATATGCTCACCTTTGAATTATACCTCTGTAACTCGTGATTTTAAATTATCATGAAATCGTATTCGTGTAAAACTTATGGTAATGACAATAGCAATAAGTAAAATATTTTTTTTAAATCATTTACTTTACTCCAGTGTCTTAAGAGCATAAATCTTCGCGTTTAACGAACTGACCCAGCCTCATCGTGATATATCTCCTCAATATTTATATTAACTACTGATACGCAAACAAGTTCTCTGGTTTCTACTAGTCTATCAAGTAAAAATAAACAAGACATACGTTGGTCATAAGCCACAAGTTTCGTTCGCGCAAATAAAATTTCCCCTCTTATACAAGCACGAAATGTAAAACGAGTTGGCTCCGTTCGAAGGCAAAACTCAACACTGCTAGAACCTGAAGGCACCTGTCAAACAACTTTTACATACACATTAACTTCCCTTGTCGGCAAACATGCCAGCGATCGTTCTACTCTCCAGTCTTCTCACACAGTTTAATTACACAGGTAAAATGTATTGAATTCCAAGTGAAGTTATGAACATTTCAAATGCACACATTATTAATAAATAGATGTTATGCGTTTTAAGCCACCAACAAATTTAGAATTGTGCATTCCAAATAGTAACACATTATTTTCATTCACCGGTAGTTGTCGTCCAAGGCAGAATATTTTTCCATTTTCCGTAGCCAGCAACACCTGCATCATTTTCTTTCGTCGCTTTACGTTATCACGAGTACTTTTTATTTATCACCGGCGACAAGCAAGCCAAAAGCCAACCGGAAAGCCACAGGCCAGCGCCAGTGTTTAACGCCGAACACGGGGCCGTCGCGCACCTGCTGCCAGTTGGTGGAAAGTCCGCGGGCCCAGGACCGGAAGCCGGCGTGCGGTGGGTACCGCGGCGCGGGTGAGGGGAGGGGAGAGGGAGGGGGGCAGCGGTGACGTAAGCGGTGGCGAGAGCGGCGCGGGCGGCGGCGCCAGGACGCGGACGCCCTGACACGGTTGCGGACGCGCGGAAGTGGGCCGCCGCCGCCGCCGCCGCCCCTCTGACACTCTCGGATGGATGCAATGATGCGGCCCCCTCGCTTGCACTGTTCGCTCACGAAACTGCCATTCTCGACATACTGGAGATCCTGAATAAATATGCGTTTATCGATTTAGGTCGCAATCGGATGGTTCAAAAGATGCGGATACAGATTTTGAGTATATTCACGTCATCGTTCGCCACAGTCAATAGCAAATAATCGACTCTTCTTTCGCAACACATTCAAGAATATCAATCGTACAAAAGTCGTGTTATATTAACTGCAGCACAAGAACATCCAAGGTATTTGTTGCAAAAAAACCATTGCCACTAACACGTATCAGAAACAATAATCATCCGTAATCCCATGAGTGCATTGGAGATTCTCGAGATGAATTCACGATTCACGAAGCGAGAAGTGATTTTATCGAAGAATTTCCAAATAACTCATGAGCTTTACAAAGACTACTTCACGAATGAAATTTCGTAAATTTGAAGTTATTTAATTTTAATATAACGTCCTGAAACAGAAACGTACACCAAAGACAAAAGACGAACAAGGAACAATGTAAACAAAAAAGGCGCAAAAATTATCACCTCCTAGGAGGTGTCTGTTTCGTTAGTAAGGTTCCAAATCTTGCATTGACTGAAATATCATGAGGGGAATAGCTGTCAGAACTATATCGCTCAGGGGAAGGAAGTATACCTATCGAATGTAGACTTGGCCTCCGTAACTACATATTCCAATGTCGTTTCCCTTTTTTACTGATAATTACCGCTGATAATTACCGATAGTACTGTTGCTATGCGTTAAAGTACGTAGTAAGTTTTTGAAGAAACAGAATAGATGCAGTGAAGACTTATGGAAAGTTGACTAAACTTGCGAAAATATATAACCGCGGTACATATGAGGAGTTGTGATAAACCTGAACACGGTCCTAATCCGGAATGAAACCAGTTTTCTACGGGAAATTATTACGCATACATTACTATCAATGTGAGGCTGAGGTCACTGCCCTGCCAGTGCGGCTCCGGCAGCGCTCGCCCAGCCTTCAGCGCTTCCCCCCCCCCCCCGCCCTGCAACTGCGGGCGCAGGCGGGCCCGTCCGGCCGCCCTTGACGGACACCGGAAATCGACCGCGTCCCGAACCTCGCGCGGGCGATCCGATACGGGCGCGCCCCCCGCCCCGCCCCCACTCCACTCCACCTCCCGGCGCGCCCCCAGACGACCGCTCACCACCCACCGCTCGAATGGCCCTCGCACCCTCGCCCCCCCCCCTGTCTCGGCCCGCGCCGATCGACGTCGAGAAAGGCAAACCGTGTTGCTCCTAAGTTAAACAATCAACCCTACATTCAGGGTTTTCCTACGGTAAGTTCGCTGTGTACTTGCTTCCGATCAATACCCTCAACGATTTCGTTACGTGTGGCCAGCAGGCACACAAAGTACACTGTCAGTAGCTCGTGGAAATCAACACTCACCACACAAAGGCGTCTCATAAGGAAATAATTCTCCGAAAAACACTTTCCAATTAAGTTCTTTGAGAACTAGCACTAGTTCACATGCAATAAGAGGATTAACAGTAGAAAATGCACTAACCCTCTCTAGTTTCAAACAAAGTTATGTTTTTTAAAACGACACACTTCGCTTTAATGCCATCAAGATTGAAAACTCTTTAAATTTGAAATATTTTTACCACTGACAATATATTCTTAACACAAGTGTAACATGAACCACCGTAATATTTTTACACACACCAAAACATCCATCGACTTCGTACGATATCTATACTGCGAGAGGAAGAGCTTGTTAACAATTGTGAATGCGCAGGGAGTGTTATTGACTGGAGAATGACTTGGCAATCGAAGTGTAGTTAAAGCCGGACCTGGGAATTTCCTGCGCCTCAGGCAAAACATGCTCCACGGGCAGGAGAGAAAGGTAGCGCTGCGGACGTGTTTACCGACTGCACCCGCACTCCGATCGAACAATCACCATCATGCACTGACTCCACACACTGCAAGAGAGGCATGAGAATAACACAAAAACGGCTAAAGGGGTAATTTGCTTATCTTCTACATACAGTGCTTTCATTCATTTTACAATGAACTTTAATTCAATCATTACATTTCACACTTTAACATCTCAGTTGGCAACCACGCAGGCATATTTCCAATATTTTCAGATCTATCTATCTATTTCCATCGTCAGATCTATTTCTATCGTGATATAATTATCATACAGGTTATATTCTAGAAAGTTTTCTTGTTTATTTATAGCAGTCGTTACGTTAATAATGTTACACACGCATTCCGAGACTTATTTGATTTAACGTGCACTTTATGTGAATTTCATGTCAGTTTTTTTTAGCAGAAACAAACAATTTTTACAAACAATTTTCACTAAACATTCCCCATTTTTGATGAACTTCCATGTAGTACACGTTTTAAAGATCGGCAGCAATCACTATTACTTTTACCTTCGTTTCAACTCCCCTTTAACAGACTACATTTTTCGTCATTATCAATACTCAAGTCCAAGATTGTCAGGTAATAAACTAGTATTACACATAAAATCACAATAATTACATTTACACGGAGAAAATTATTTCAAAAAATCACCCACCTCTGAGAAAGGAACAATAAACAGCAATACGTAATTACCCGTCATTAACACATTGTATTTCAATCCGTATACAATATCCTCTTTCAGCTAAGCACCATCCACGATAAATCTTCAACTGGTATTAGTTGCAAGTCAAGGTCCTCTCTCCCTTTGCTACCTGCGACACCTTCATCGCCGCCGCGCCCTCCGGCCACTGGTCATTGAATTGATGAGACCGCCGCCCTTCTTCCTTTCGGAGAAATCCGGAATGGTCTTTTCAGAGCCTCCCCCGCTTGGTCTGTTGCGGATTAAGCGGGCACCTATGGCGGCGCGCAAAGGATTCATCCGGCTATTAACCCGGAGCTCCCGCCATTCGCAGCGCTGGATTTAAGACTGATGTCAAAAGGGCGCTGTCCCAAAAGGAGGGAACACGGCGACCGCGGCCCACATCACGCTCTTCGCCCTGCGCTCGGCCTCGGAAACGTCCTGCCAGGGCCCTAGCGCCACTACGAGATCACCCAGCAACCGACAAGGAGAAACCCCTGACGCAATCCAAGCGTAACCGCGGTAATCTCCGGTGCCACGGTGACGGTAACATGGCTCACGAGTTGCACAAAACCGATCGGAATAACCGTTACAGAAGTTCGGTAAACACCCAACTCCCGGATCTCTTCAACGAAGCACAGACGTAGAAGCGTCTGCTCGTGACGCCGAGAGAAGTCCACTCGTGTGTGCAGCGAACGCGCGGCCAGATTGGAGCGGAGGACGTACGTCAGATTACGATTCCACGCCCATCCGCTCCCCGCGCCGCCAGCGGGGCCCCGCCGCAGGGCAGCGGCAGCGCGAGCACAAGTTGCCAGGAATCGAATTAAGGGCGCCGGGCTTCAAGCACCACCTCCAGCGAGGTTTGTCTCCGGTGGCACTGACCACCGCTGTTTCGCAGAGGCCCTCGAGCGACGCCACGCTGCTCTTCAAAGTGCGTCTCCAAGCTTGCGATTTACAATTTCAAAAGCAACTTCTGTAGCACATCATCATTAAATCACGATTTGGTGTCAATTGTAGTTTCATGAAACTGCAATTGGTGATTCTTTCGCATTGTTATTTCTTCGCTGAAAATATATTCTCGTTTCAAAGCCTTTGCCTCTGCCTCCGTTTACACAATGTATTTCCATCGAATACGTAATGTCGAACGATAGTTGCATTGAAAGATTGAAATTATTTTGAAAATTCTCCGTGTTTTATGTAACAGAAAATTCGGTTTCCTTCATATTGTTATCTCTTCGCAGAAAATATATCCTTCTCGTTTTATAGCTTTTACCTCTATTTCCTTTTTCAAAACGTGTTATTTCTATCAAACGATAGTTCCATTGAAAGAATGAAATTATTTTGAAAAAGTCTCCATGTTTTATACAACTTATAATTATAAAAACTTCTTTGAACTTAGTTTCTGATATATATGATTAGAAGCTGAAATATTACGTTGTAAATATGGTTTATATCCTACTTTAAATTACTTTGCCATTAAAATTGTTATCAATGCAAATAATTATTTTCAAAATTCACTTTCTTTTTTTCTGAGGATATTTGATGTTTTAATTGATTTTGAGAGGAGGGAAATCGGTAAATAGGTCAATAATTCAAGTAATTCGATTTTATCTCCAATCCTGTTTCCTAACATGCAACAAGCAAACACCTTCCATTTTAGTTTTTAACTTTACCAATATGACAAATGCATAAGACTTCATTCACGCGTGTATTGCAACTACTCAAATTGTACATTTTAGAACCGAACACAGCAAGAGACCATAATATAGAGTTTCAATTGCAAGCCGTCTACGTATTCTATAATCACATACTTCATGCTCGTATCAGCGCCATGTGCTTTCTTAGCGAGATAAATGCCAAAATGCGCATACACAGTGAGAGCGAATCGGAGCACACACAACAAAAACCAACTAGACTGTAACGTGATAGAGCGGCAATTGGACTTTTAACATTTCTTTTACGATTCTGACTAGGAGGAAACTATTGTATTTGTTCAAGGATGTCGCCTGAAAAAGCTCAGACCCACTACCGGCCTCCTTCCTTGTAGGGCGACCTTGCGTCCTCGTCCTCCTCTTATCGAGCAACAGCGCCCGCTCGTTGCGTCTGACGTCGGCAGCGCAGCCTCCGTCGGCCCAGGATTAGGGGGCCGTGATAGCGACTAAGCTGCGGAGATGGCACGCCCGCGAGGCACAGGCGCGCGCAAAAAAGAGGAGGAAGGAAAGGAATGTCCCATGCTAGCAGGCTTCCCGCGGCTCTCCCACTTTGGACGAGACTTCACATTTTCTACGCATCGAAGAGCGCTTTATAAAGCCACTGATATCGGGTTATGGGATTCAAGAGATTGTTTAACTCGCGACTCACACTGACGTAAAATAATTAAACGGTTCAAAATAAATATTTTATTTTTCCATTAAATGTAAAAGCAACTATTGACACACTCACACACACACACACACACACACACACACACACACACACACACACAATCTTTTGGAATCTGACTTCAAAATGTTGTAGGAAAAGAACCAAACAAAATAGTAATTTCTGATGTTTTACCTACCTGACTGAAAAATGTATTATATGTTCATGATCAATGTTTTGTTACTTGAAAACAGAGAAAAAGTTTCAAAATATTCAAAATAAAATATAATACCCGTTTTCACAGTATTTCTCAAGAAAGGCAGATAAAATAGTTTTACAATTCCTAAGCATAACATAATTCTTTACTTATAACATTTTTACTTTTTCTCGGCTGTATTGTACTGTACAGAGAAAAACTATTGGATTCGGTCCGACATTACCGACGTAAAATCATCCCTGCGGGTTTCGGAGACCAAAAAAAATAGTTTTGTCGTTAGTATGGATGTGTGCGACGCGCTTAACTCGTGTAGACACAAGCTTTGGAGCTTTCACTTGCTCCACACGTTAGAAGTAAGGTCTGTTGAAATCATTTCAAAGATCCAGTTATTGCAATTGAAAGCTGTCTACTTTACGAAGTTCTAAGGACTTTTTCAAAATTTTTCTCAAAAATGACTTCACATTTTTTTCTTTACATTTTTAAGTTAAATTGAGTACGGTATACTTGCACACGATGGATGAAATATTAGAAATAGATAATCTGCAATTATTTACATTGTTATTCATTCATTAAAACCTTTACAATTAATTCAAGAAAGCTTGTGTTCCAAGCAGCACTTGCAGGAAGTGAGAAGAAAAATGTTATTTTCTACCAAAAAACTGCGCAAAAGTTGTTACTGTTTTATATGAAAATTGCCGGAAATCGAAAAATTCGTGTTTTACCTTACCGACCGAAGCAGGGGCAGTGGAATCTGTCAGGTGGGACGATTCCATTCATACACGCCCAGGGTTGTCACTGGATCTTGCTAAGGCACCGTTCAAGAATATCCCTATTATTTTACCAACAAATGTAGAAGCTTTGCAATAACTAGTACCTAAATTGTTACACTTCTTTCATATCATTACTATATCCAAATTATGCATTTCACAAGATTTAAGGCAGGTTTCGGTCCTTCTTAATCCTCTCCAAAAATCAAATATAAATATATTGTGAGGTAAAATGAATTACGAGAAAATATGGAAGCCAGGGCAAAATCTGAACACTGCGAAAATACTCTAATATGTGAACATCACATTATCCGTAACAATCATCGTTGGACGCTCTTTAGGTTTTTTTTTAATTTGTTGCGTCCTTAATCTTATGCTATCATTTATCGACGCTATTATCTCTTCGCCTCTCGTCGAGCGTTGAGCGCGGAGTAATCCTCCATTAACGTAGTGAATCTTACGTATGTCTGGTCTCGTCAGTCGGTTGTCAAGAGGACCGCCAGGTAGAATCTCCGCGTACGCGCCTCCTACTACGTGCTCCTGCATCACTACCCAACAGCCAGAAATGGGAAGGAATTAGGAAAGGGGTAGGGTTTAGGACACTTCACAGGGGTTGGACTAGCCCTTGTGAAGCAGCCAAACTTGTTTTATTAGAACAAATTTCACATGAGATTCGACGGGAATCGATGAGAATCGAACCCGGACCTCAGTGGTGAAAGGCCACGAGCGAGCCAGAGGTTATGATGCCCTCAACCGTCCAACCGGGCGTGTTCCTCACCCGATCGCTCACAAAGCGCTTGTCGCCTCGCGCGGTGATCCACCTGCGCTTAATTCGCCACCATCGAACGCCTGCATCACCGCCCCGTCACGGAACGCCGAGTTAAAAAGGAACACAAGCACAACGCACGCGACTGCTGGAAACATGAAGGGACTAAGCAGAGCGGGAGGAACGATAGCCTTTTCCGCGTCGATAAAAACAAACAACTGCTCTCTTCAATTAAGAGGTCTCGGCGATTCCGTTCACATCAAAAGTCACTTACGACGGCGCCACCTCCTTTGGGAAGGGCAAGGGCGGAAGGGCAAGAAATCTGGAAGGCGCTGCCCAGACCGGCGGAGGGTGAGGGGGCCACAACAAAACATGGAAGAGAAAAAAGGCGTCAACCGACGTCGCAGGGAGGGGAGTTTGCGGGAAGAAGAAGAGGCTGTTAAGCCACCTGCGCAGAAGCGAGACCTCTAACAACATTGAAACAAGTTCTTTTTATCTATGATGTAGTACTTTTCAAATCCATCTCAGAAATACAAAGCAATGAATTTCAATTAAAGCATAAAAAATCAAAAATGTAAGATTTATAAAAATAAACGCTGCAGATATACACTTTCTCTCTGTTGTGGTTGTGAAAATGAATGAATACAAAAAGAAAACCGTTGAATATTGAACCTTAGCTGTATTCAACATTACTGATTTTTGAATTTCCATCTCTTCTGTCGATGATTTGGCAGGAGAATTTCATTCAAAATAAAAGTAATGCGTTTGATTTTATCTGATTTGATTTATTTACTCAAATAACAGTAAAAATTGTACGTGACGTAAGGAGGAGAGGTACTATCTGCACACGTTTTCTTGAGCTTCAGATTCCCTTCCCATCATTTTAACTACAAACAGTTGAAAGATGAATTTAAGCTTTAAAAACAAAACAAAATAAACAAAATTAACTAATAATAATAATAAATAATAATAATAATAAATTTAAAAACCGCGAGATTCGCAAAATTTGAAAAAAATAGACATTTTCGCTCTCGAGTTACAGAAAACTTATTTGCATTTGTAAACGAATTGCAGATTTGATTGTTTTGCATTACTAAGAAAATAGTAACACACCCCCGGCTCCACTCCTACCACTACAAATAAAAGGAAAGCAAAAGTACATTACTTGTTACAGGAATATTAAACCATTTTCAAAAATTATACAATACAAATCGATGACTGAGAACAAAACTATTCGAAGTCCATTTTGCTACATTTTTCAGGAGAGCCATTTAAAGTTTTTGTGTATAACGGGTAAGTATTGAATGGGTTAGTATGGAACGAGTTTGTAGCCTGCCAAGGGTGAGGAATATTTACAATTTTGTTTGATGCACACAGTAGACAGAAAGACAGAACAAAATGAAGCGGAAATCTAATTTTGTTATAAAAATAGACTTAGAACAGCCTGTTTCTCGGCCATCTAAATATAAAATGTCAAGTGTTAAATCTAAATCGTATTTAATATTTTGCATACGCCCTACAGAAAAGGAAGCCGGTTTACGAAATAAATAAATAAAATGTAACTGGTCTTCTCTAGAACAAGGGCAACGTACAAACGCCAGGCCAGCTCTGGACTGTACATCCACTGACAGCGACCTATCTCGCCGCCCCTACAAATGACGTGGCTAGTTGGGCGTTCTCGGGCCATCCGCGGGCGATGTCTGCTCGCCCTCCCCACCGCCCGCTCTCTATTCAAAGGCGCGCCCGTAAACGTTTTACGGCTCCGCGCCGCAGGAGGGCGGCGACGTCTCTGGGCGACACGCGCCTTGCTGCCTCGCTATAATGCTCTGTTGGCGCCGCGCTGGGAAAACGCTGCGGACGACCACGGAACTAGGGCCCTCCACTGCGCACATGGAAACGTCCTTCATTCAATTATCCACTCCAAGTAATGTGGATTTCTGTTTGACAGCAAGGAAACTTAACACTTTTGACGAAGGTGATAGTTTCTGATCAATCACACCTAACGACATACGAGCTACGAGAAAAATACAAGAAAAACCTTTTTTGAGGTCAGCTTCTATTATTATTCAGTATCACCAACAGGATTTAAACACGATAGTTTCGATGTTCAATCCTCGTAACCACATTCGTAGCTATTTACGTAGCTTCATTCGATTTCGCTATTCTCAATTAAGGTTCTATGAAAAAAAATCGTGATAAATGCTAGTGCATGGAATAGCAGTAAATTGGTCGGTTGAAAAAACGTTTAACTCGAACAAATTTACGATTCAATTACATACTCTGTTAGATAATACTGAAAAATTACCACTGTTTCATTATTTGCTTTAAACCCCTGACATTTTCATTATAACATAGAATACTGTTTTATCTATAATTCACAAGGTTTCACTTTACCTACAAAGCGAGGCGGAGTCTGTTTTTCACCCGACACGCTCACCCGCGCTCACATCTGCAACCGCAGCGGCGCGGGCGGCGCGTAGAGGGAGGGGACGGCGAGAGAGCGCAGGCAGATGCACCGCCGGGAGGGTCGACGAATCGCTAATCACAAAATCGATGACACCCTATCGAGTTATCGGCGGCGGTGGCGGCAGCTGAGTGGCGAACAAGGCCCCGCACACACTCCGAACGCTGTCTGCGTGCGCGCGTGCGTGCGTGCGGCACGCGCCTCGGGAACAAATCAAGCCGCCGGTGGAGTGGCCGAAAATGAGCTTCCCAGGGAAATGCGGGACATCCGAAAGGCATTTACTGAAGTTCGAAAATGCACCTTGTTTACGTTTCAGTAACAACTATTACGACCCTATTTCTCAACGCAAGTACTTTTTCCCGGTTACCAACAACGCTATGAATAGCTGTCGCATGATACAGAAATCGATGTGTGTCGCTAGTTCTTTGAAAAAGAGAATTTCGTCTTTGCGATAAGCTTAATTACTTACTCGACCAAGGCAAAACCTCTGACTGAAAGGACTTTTTTTAATGAGAAAGCCACGAAAGTAATTAGTAACGACCCAAGTCTTGAAACATTATTTCAATATATTCCGAGAACACTCACTAAAAACTAAAAATGGGCATTCAGCTGATATTTTCCGCATAATACAAATTATTCCCATTTCTCTTAAGAAAGCGTTTCTCTGCTTTTAGCCCGCAAAGGGATCATTATAATTTCACTGACAATTTATCATCCTATTATTATGAGTAGACTCTCTAACACTCCACCAAAAAGTCAACCCTTTTCTTCAAACCAGTTTAAAATAATCGTAATTCCTAAGAGATATGTCAACGTTACAATACACCCTTTAAATGTTATACATGTTGTTTAAAATAATATCATGGATGAAACATTTTTGGCTATAATGGATTTACCTAGGAAAGAACAATATTTTACAAACTGTGCTTACTTTCCTACTGTGCTGACTGAGCTAGTAGTTTCGAATCACTGTGCGCCGTCGCCGCCGCCCCCAATTAGCTGGCACACGCGCACTCGCGCCGCACATAAAACGACCCGGCGCTATCGATACGTGCCGCTAAATTGACAGGCACTTACCGGTGTTGCTCCTGTTGGACGACCTGCACCGCCGGTCATTGAACACACGGGCTGGGCAGAAGTGTGTTTTCCTAAAAACGTGCAACTGATCGCACGGCTTCGGTGATAACGCAACTCGTTCTGATGCGAGTCTTGAACTACACTGATAGCTACGTTTTTTGTTCAATCCACACTTACTTTACTTGAATAATGTAAATTTTTTAATAACAGCAATATTTTGTCTTAACTTTAACTGAATATTGACGAATAATGTTCGTTTTAAATAAAATCGTTCTTTTAACGTGATTTATAATTTGATGAATATGTAATGCATATACAAGTTTCGTTCGATAAACATTCTACAACACGATGCACTTCGTTGAAACAACCGACCTAGCGATCGCTAAATAGGCTTCTGGAAAATACACAACGTATGAAAAGCACATTGAGATATATTACGATCTGATTTTATAGAAAGCATACTACGAATACACACAGGGAATTTCAGGAATTCCCAATATTTTAGTATGTACGTAATGCAAGAAAGGCTCATCCTACATCTGCCAAATAATGTTCCAAATTCTAATACTCTTTAAGTTATCTACTATTAAGATTGCAAGAATTGAGAAACTTCGAAAGTGTAATGCTGAACACCTAAAGCACAAAACAACTAGATGAAAATATAACATTAATCGGAAGATTTATCGCAAGAAAAGACTCTAGTTACCTTAATCATAACAAAATAAACACAAATGAATAAAGGAAATTAAGAAAGAGCTCGCGTTGGTTATCGATTTATTGAAAATATAACGGAGACCGTTAATATTACATAATGTTTTCGATTATATAATTTCTACAAAAGTTACCTGTTATTTCTAATAAAATAAAGATATATTCTCGATGTAACATTATTTGAACTATGATTCCAAAAATTCTATTCAGTGTAATGTATTCAATCCAATAGTTACGGATAACGAGTGGAAAAAGAAATGACAGGTCAGTCGGTGAAAGACAACTTGCATAACACGTCGCGGTGTACTTTGAATCTACTCATTTTTCGGAATCTATTATCAACGAATTTCCATATTCCAATCTGCCTAGAAACTACAAATTATATCGGGTAATCGACACTACTGTTCTTCACTTTTTAACCCCCAATAGTTATGTTTTACGATTGGAGGGTCTGGATATAACCTACGGATGATACTCGTAATTTCGGAGGCCATGCAACTTCTCGCTTTACGGTAGTAGCACGGAAACAGGGAAAGACAATAGTTTTAAAATTCGTTTTTGTTTTTGAGTCATTCTACACAACCCGCGAAGTAACTTAGACCTTTATACGCATTGCAGCATTGGGAGCAATTGACATTTTACAGATCTTTCAAAAGTACAGTTACGAGTCCCGTGAAGTGATCCCAAATAGCATAATGGGCGATATCCACAAAGAAGTCGTCAAGAACCCTAAAAGGTTATTGCTCTGAGTGCACCATTCAATTATTTATCGTACCGTGTACACGTTAAGACATCTAAGTTACAATGATACTTTGAGTTTCCAAATTACAGTACCTTATCGATGAGGTAAAAGTAGTATACAATACATTTTCTTTTTTATTATGAAGGCATTGAAGTACATTCTTTGTGATATATCTCTCTATTCTTGGTAATTCTGAGACACGCAAAAGAAGGTGCAAAGAGTGAGAAAGAGAGGATGAGAGACAGAAGAGAGAGTTTTAGTTTAAAACCAAACAAAAGCAATATCGTTAACTGCAAGAACAATTATATTTTAATCAAAATAATTTACACAAAAATACACAAGTTGACATAACCCTTAAACCCCCGCTACCATCACTGCCATCGCTCTGTCCACGCCATTCAGCCATGAATTATGGATGCCATTCTATACATGCCAGGGTAGCTTATCGTAAATATATGTCGTTAATGCTTAAATTATTTTCAACGCACAATAAGGTCGATCTTCCATGATGCTATTTATTTGTCAGCATGTTACAGGTACTGTAAACATGGGCTTCTTGGACCCAATTTTTCAATTCTTTCATAGTTTTTTCTTTACCAGTCCATGACAAACTAAAAAAAATATGTTTATAATTTTTTTAAATGCGTTCAGCTTTGGTCCTTGTATTTTAGAACAGACCTTATTCAATTGTTGGAGATGAATATATTTAAATAATTCACCACCATATAATTTTTTTGTATTTATGTCGCTAAAGTTTCGAGGACTTTCTTTTCCTCATTATCAGGTTAGAAAATTTTTTGAAAATACATGGGCAATTAATTAAACAATGAAATTACTAATAAAACAGTGATTTGTACAAGACCTCATTACAAAAAAACATAGGATCTAGATAGGAGATAACATAAGATCATTAAATATAATCATATGGAGTATACCTTGTAATTAATTTCAAATCATGAAAAACAGTGTCATAAGTTTATAATTTTTTTCTATAAATCTAACGGCTGAATAAAGTACTCGAGAGTAGTTTGATAAGATATATTCAAAATAGAGTACAAAGGATTTTATAAAAAATTGGGTTCAAGTTACACTGGGGTGTTGGCTACTTGAACCAACACTATGTTTTCGTTTATTAAACCACCGAGACTTGCACTGGGATCATGTACTTCCTAGGTTTTCTGATACACACATGAATCCAAATATACTATGAACACGAAGATAACTTCAATAGCTGAAAGAACTTTAATTTTTCAATTTTTAATCCTTAACAATGAGTGCCTAATTAAAAATGATTTTACCCAGTCTCACCCTAGGAGCTTGTCTTTGAAAGCAAAGCGAGTTCTGCCCACGCATAGATAAGTAAGTTTTCACAATACAGATTTTGTCAACGAGACTTGCTAAGGGTATTCATTTTCCGTATCAACTTTTGAATGGCCAGGTATCTGAATGGATTTGTTCTCCAGTCTCCTTTTTATAGTCGATCGACTTATTTTAAAGAAACTTTCCGTTTGCCATTGTGACCTTATTCCCGACTAAATTGCTGCCAAACATTCCTGAAGCTAGTGGTCCATATATTCCGCATATTTCCGACATCAGGCAATCTTTTGTATTGGTGTATAATAACGGTCAGTTAATGAAGAAGCAAGAGAAAATAAACATTGTTGAAGTTTTAAATATCGAAATAAAACAATTAACGCAATAAAAAAAATAAACTTGGGAGCTTTTTGACCCCACGGTAAACATGGGTCCAAGTAGCCCGGTTTTTGAGCGCATGTGCTCACAATTAGGAAATCTAAAAAATTGGAAAAGGCATTTTACTAATGACTATATAACCATAGCAGTTATATTAACAAATATATTCCTCTGAGAAATCTATACCGTGGCTTCAACCACTGAACAGTTTCTGTCGCGTGGGTTTTAGTAGTACCCTACGGGTCCAAGTAGCCCGTGACGACGGTACTGACAATTATTAATTACATCATACACACATTGATATATTTATTTCTTCTCTTCAGTAAATAATTATTAGCCAAAGTTGGAATTTCATTCTAATTAATAACATTATGATGAGTTCTTAACGACTATAAATGAAATATTTGCAGGCAGGTTAACGGGGCTTGGTCAGAAAAATTTACACTAGTTGTTTGCAGACAACTAGTGTAAATTTTTCTGACCAAGCCCCGTTAACCTGCCTGCAAGCTAATTAATAACAACAATCAATAACATAAGTACGATTTATTACGATTTATAGATTTATAGATAGAACAACGTGAGTGATAATTTGTTGGTCCCTTCCTAACGTTTTCATACGAGTACTTGAAAATCAACGCGACTTCAAGGCAAAACGTACAAAAACAAATATGCCAAGCTTTTCGCATACCAGCAATAACGTTGCGTTTGTCGTCCAGTGGGTTTTACTTCAAAAAAATCACTCACGAAAAAATAATACTTCGATAATAGCCAGTTGGAAGATCAGAGAGAGAAACAGAGAGAGAGAGAGAGAGAGAGAGAGAACGGTCATTGGCTTATGTAATGCGAGAAACATGGAAGACTACATCCCTGAATCCAAGTCTCCCCGAGTGAACGAAAGCCCCAAGCGCGGGGGCGTGCCGGAGGAGCGTGGGCCGATCACGCGGATTCCCCGCTCAATCGTCCGGCGCCGAGGCGCCTGGGCTGGGCTGGGCCTGGCGGGCGTGCTCGGCGCGCAGATGCGAGAGGGGGCGGCCAGCAGCAGCAGCAGCAGCAGCAGCAGCAGCAGGAGGCGGTGAGCGAGTCATTACGACGTCTCGCCGTAAAGCGGGCCGTAATGGGCGCGGGAGCGGCGCGCGATGACTTATTCAATAGGCGGGGGCTCGGGGGACGCGGCGCGCCGGCCGCGCACAGGGTGGGAAGCGCGGGGGCGGACCAGGAGGAATAGCGGAAGGCGTGGCGATCGCCAATGCCACGTCCCGCGTGCGTGAGGGACCGGCCCCAGCGCTCACGTCCTGTCGCCTGCGTCATCTGCTTGGGAGATGCCGATAATGTCATTGTACTCGCTTATTCGGATGACGGATGGTACCAGGGAATTGGATAGCCAAGTACATCGGTTGCATTTCAAATAAAAATAGGACGACTACATCAGCTCCGTTTCAAAACAATATAAATACGGGTAGAGTATGTCTCTTACAGTGTCCACCAAAACATTTCATTGAAATGCAAGCTAGAAGGGTCTGAAAGCATGATAAACATATTTTTCGAATATTTTTTATTGAAATTTAATCAATGTGATACATGGTACATAACATTCCAATATTTAGAAATTATTGCTTCGTTTTCTAATAGACTAGTTGGTGAGTGAGGAACTTCATTGCCTATGCGCAACGATACGGCTTAACGTCAATCCTTCCCCATACTTTGTTCTATTCATCCAATTCAAGCACACTACAATGCAGACTCGAGCGATTGCAGTGAAAGTCGATTAGCATAATTATCATTACAATCCACGATTTCTCCCTGATGGCGCTTGCTGCTTTACCGTGTACCTGACAAACGCACTTCATCCTAGCTGTCACAATAGCCACTGATAATGTCTCTGACACACCATCTTGCCACTGACAAGGTTCTCCATCTTTCTCACTGGCATGAGGGGGGAGGGGAGTGCTTACTCTGATGGAGATGGCGATACATAGCAAGAAGAGCGCGGCATGCCCCTCCCTCTCCCTGATACGGTTCAATACACGAGTTATGCTGATAAAACACTGTGCATTTTTTTACTCAAAATATTTTCATGATCTCCTAATGAAGACAAAGGGAATGAATATTGTGATAGTAGACGCGTAAAGTACGCATATTATGGACATTAGCCCCGTAGGTATGAATAATAATAATAATAATAATAATAATAATAATAATAATAATAATAATGAGAATATATTTATGTGGGGAGACTCAGGCCCGCTCTTCCGCCTAACCACATAGCATGGTGCATTGTCTATCTCTACCCGAGACGGGGCAGTGTTTCTCTCCCGCTAGAACGCGAGATCTGGCACCAACTTACACGCCGGCTTGCTGGGTTTACTTCTCCAGATACCTCCCCCCGCAGAGCACCGCCCGAGTCGGGACAAGCTCTAAGCTTCCGACTGGTCTCCCAACATGTGTCGTAATAAGAAGTATGAGTGTTTGTGAGAGTGTGGGACAGTGATAGACAAACAAAGAGAAGATCGCGCGCCCTCCGTGACCCGTTTATTAGGGTACTGCTCCGGCTTTCACCTGGTAGTGATCGGAGAAACCAGAAACACTACCGATCACGAGCAGTCGGCTAGAATTCTCCTCCAGAATATGGCTGAATTCGGCCTTGCTATCGAGCTAGTGTAGAAAACTGCTACCGTCGGGACTTACACACTTAAAGTTCTCTGTCAGCGACGCTGGTGAAGAAAAACATTAGCGCGCTTCAACTAATGAAGTTAGTTTGGATACGATTCAATTGATTCTCATGGTATTTTTGAGATTTCGAACAACTAAAATACGCTTGTTTTTATTTGACAAACGTATTTCTAGAAAAGGTTTATTTCACACAGCACACAGCATAATGGCTTGGATCTACGTTATCCCCTGCCGACAGGCTACACTCACACATCTCAATTTTCACGTACCACTCCCTCTCTGAAACGTTGATTTTTCTTTCTCTCTCTTTTGTCATCTCGGCTGCTTACTAGAGAGGAAAAATAATCTGATTAAAAACGAAAAATAAATGTCTAAGGAGGTCATGCAACAGTTCTCGTAGCGCCTCGTACACGCTCCTCCTACATAACGGGAGATCGGTAGAAAGTGTCCGTTAGGATTTCTTTCACTGTTGAAACACACCAATAGATTGAAGACCATCGAGAATGACCACGACCCTTTTTCAAAGATTAATTAGGCAATAGTTGTGTGTCCGCGTTTTATATTCGAAGAAAATGCAAGTATACGCAGGTTCATAGATCTATTAGAATGCTACCGTTTACTTTTCACGTAGGATTTTCCCAATGAATTATTACCTAATTCCTAATTTCAATCAATAGCCCAACGCAATTCCTAAAGACCGGAAAAATATGTAATATCAAAAATCAAAATGTAATGAAAACAGTGAGAATATGTAATAAATATATAAAATGGGATATAATATGTAATATTAAAATACGCTAATTATTAATCACCTTTACCTAATACGAAATTAAATTTATCATAACTTTTCTAAACAAATTTTAAAAATAATACCAATGTTTTAAAAATCATTAGGAGAGCACACATTGTTGCACATTTTGCACCAATGAACTTTCCCATCAGTAATAAATGTTATATTGCTACCCCAGACTGTTTAACAGTCAGACTGGACGCAATAGCTCTCGTACAAACTGGCAATATCTACGACCAGCAAACAATCACCGCAGCGTGCAGCATTCTAATCAAAGTGTTACACGTCGGCCATCGCCAAAGTTTCTCGGAAATTAAGGTTAAATCACGAAACCCGGCGTCAGTAATACTTTTCCGACCTAAAGTTGAAAATAATCTCAGACGCTGACTCTCACTTCCTCCTCCGAGATAACTGAAGCAGGCGCACCGGACTGTAAGAACATCCGACAGCGTCTTAACGCAGTTCATTTCGATTCGACAGCACTCGGTAATAATGTAGGAAAAAATTCGGATGTTTTTAAAAATACTTCTTTTCATTAAAAAAAAATAGGTATAACAGAAGAAAATTGATAAAATAAAGCATATTTTGTGAAAATAGCAAAATATGTAAAAATATGTAATGTAGTACTAAATATGTAAAAATATATAACGAAAAAAATTGATATTGTGTTAGAACGGCGACGATTCGCCAAGATTACAGTTTTGAGGACGGTAAGTAGAAAGACAAAAATATGTAATTACATCAAAATCCGGTCTCTAGATATTATTGTCCAATTAAGATATTTCAGAGAGTTAGTTATGAAAGTGATTTAACAGAAGAGGAAAGGGATACTAATTCAATAATGAACAGAAACGCATTCAAATTGGTTTTGTGAACAAGCCAGCAGACAGCACATCAATTATTACAGCACTTTTTCTGTTATTGAACAAACATTTTATTTTTACGGTTTTTAGTTAAAAATAATAGCACTGTTTTTGACAAACATTTTCCAGATGAATTTCAACATACATCACATCACAATCAATTGAAAAGTACAAGGGAGAGTTCATCACTGAAGCTTATTTTGGTTCAATAAGTGCAACTTTCTTAGTTCCGGGGTTCTCAGTCAAGCAAGTCGTCCATCACAGTACCACAGCCGAACCGTTAGTAGAGCAGCACGTTCATTCTGCACGCCACACGGGGAACATATCTTTCATGTTTCGGATGTTGGGAAAGATACGGAGAAGGGAACGCCGACTTGCATTGGGCAACACCAAGCAATATCATTAACCAACCACAAGCTCCGTGGCCGACACCTGGAGTCGGAAGTCTGATCTGGTTCTACGTCACGCCAACGGTGGCGTACACTCCTCGTTACGTGCGTCTCAACACCATCCCCCTCCTCACGATGTTGCTGTTATCCATGAAACCTCAAGACTTGTAAATCAAAGAAATAATCAGTAAGACGACAGCATTTGGTCAACTATACAGTTACAACAACTATGATGGTTGCACATATGAAACTAATCGCCAAACTTGACGCCGCACGTACCGTAACAATGCTAGGCATTGCGTTTTCTCTAGTAGGTGGCACAGTATGCAAGAAAGACGGGTACGGTCTGAGAGCGCAGTATGTTGTTTACTTACATGCTTATGGACGCCTTCGTGTTGCATAAACGAACCGTGATCAGCTGTGAATTTTCCGCTAGGGGTTCCCATAACCTCAAGAGGCGCTAGGGCAATACCGCATTGTTTGGTCATATGAGGTGACCGAGTGTAGCGGATGCCATGCATATAATACTTTCTGGATGTTCACATAGAACTCCAAACAATAAATAATTATAGAAAAAAATAAGTTTCACTTTCATTTTAGAAAGCCCTATACAATGGTAGGATATAGAGTATTGATAATAGCTACACTCATCATTGCTATAAATGGCATGTAATTACAACTTTGTTGAATTGCCACATTAGTAACGGGTAATTAAGATAACGTTTTGTTTGTTTCAAAATTCATTAACGAATAACGAAATTACCAAATTACTCAATCATTGATGGGTGTAGAAGAAACTAACAGACAATTGTTAGGGGAAATCAGACAATTTTGCGGGTTTATCCAAAATAAAACCAGTAAGAGGTAATGCCAAGATGCAGCATCAAATTCGTGAAAAGTTACCCTTGAAAACGTGTGAATGAGAATATGAACGCTGCTAGCCCGCCTCAGCCTCAATGACTGGAGCGTCGCCCTCCTGCAACGAAAGCAAGTGTAACGCAGGGTAACTCGCACGGGTTCTGCACTCAGCAGAGTCATTTCGCGGAGTCAGCAGTACTGGGCACGGAGGAGCACTCGAGCTGGCCGAGGAAAAGCGAAATACGACAAGTGCGCGTTCCATTTATTGTGTTTACTTCGCATGTTCAGATAGTGAAATTAATCGTAAGTATTACAACGACATAAACAAGAGAGAAAGAGCTCCGACTGATCAGTGAGCAGGTTCTGTATTTGCACAACGGCCTGCTTTCGGAACAGCATTGTGGGCGCACCTCCAGTACACGCGTCGCCAAGCGTAATCAAAGAGTAAACAGCACTAGATCAACGTTGAACGATAATACTTCTTTGTCGCCTGACATAAGTATTTCACATTATTATCAATCATTTAAAAACCTTACAATGCATTAAACTCACGTCCCTTTATATTTTAGGGAAGTTTGCATCCAGACCGGACCCAAAAGTATTACTAAGACATTCGTAAACTGACACACACAATACTCGAAGAGACTCAACTGAAATAAAAACAAATAATCGTCCACTCGTTTTATTTGCACATCATACGAATATGCAATGGCTCAAAACTGTCGAGTTTGCTTTCAGCTCAGACGAATAAAACAACTGCCTCGAGTGCATTGAATGTAGAAATTTATTTGTTCTCATAATAAAAACAATCGATGTTTACGTAAGAATGTTTCCAATATGGAGGCAAAACATAAGTGGCATTTATTTCTATACAATATTACCATTATTTACAAAACAAATGTAGCGTCTATGTTTTAATATTATTGCGTACTCAGATATTTAACAAAATCAGAAATATTTACGTATGGTTACTTCACGAGGATTGTCCAATAAGTAACAAAGTCTTTGACACGAAAAACTACGTATAACTATGTGTACTGCGATTTATTTGTCGCGACTTCTGTCGTTGGATCAGCTAGGTGCAGTTATCTAATCGGGAGCTTCGTGACGACTTCATTTTTAGTATTGAAGCTCCCGATTGGATAACAGAGTGCAGCTGATCAAACGACAGAAGAGCACTATAATTAAATCGGAAACTAAATGTGTCCGATCTTCAGCACCGGGCGACACACTCGCGGAGTACAGGAACCGTTCCTCGCTCCGGGCTCTGCACGAGCGACAAGGCGTTCGGGCGTGGCTCCTTCAGGGTTATATGCAACCGTCACCTGATGTCAGGCGACTGCGCTCTTCGCATGTGACGCAATCACGCCCGAAGAGCATCACACATCGCCGATACCGGACTCCTGGCGACATCACACGAACGACAGAGGATATTACCCTGTATATTACCCAACGGTAGTCGACGAGGGTACAGCCATTTAATAATAAACATTTAGACCCTACGCAGTACAAATTTTGTTATTCGTAGTTCACCAATTACGACAGCTGGTGCAACTACGGCAGCTCTCTGCTAAAGCAGGGAGCGCTGCCTGCTATTTTCGCCACACTGCCCAAGATGACCTCATCCCAGTCGAGTACAGGCGAGCCTAAACATGAAGACAATACCCCTGTGATCGATGAGAGAGGATGGTCTGTGGATGACTCGTGCAGTCTCCGTTTAAATGAGGTGGCTACAAGCATGTATAGTGTAAATAGTGTTTAAATGATTTCATGTGTAATGTTTATAAGTGTATGTTTTGTGTTATATGTGTATGTACTGCTTACTGTAAATAATGTTCGTTGTTAAATTAAGTCAGGATGTAAGACAAAGTAGATTTAGATTAGTTTGAAGTATGTAGTTTGTAAGCTAGGCCATAAGTTAGCTATGTAAATAGAATTTAAGAATAAATATTATTGGGTTATAACGGTTTCTGAATATCATTTCCCAGCGGAGAAATGTTCCTCCACAGCCTCCTCCGGCGGCTCGCCATCCCGCGCTCGAGCCTCGGCAACGGCAACGGTTCTGGCTCCGCGGCGCGGCGCGGGGGCCGCCATCGAAAGTGCTTTCTATGCGGCCACGGACGCCAGCGCATGCCGCCCGCCCGCCCGCCTGCCGGCCGGCTTTCACTAGGAAAGCACCCCGCATCTGCGCGCTGCGCCGGCATATTTTCCAGCGCCGCCGCTCCCGCTCCCGCTCCCGCTCCGCCGCCCCCGCGCCGACGCCTCTTCATAATGGCCGCGAGCCATTTGCATCCACTCGAAAGCTTACGTCGTTACAGCCGAAGCCTTCCGACGCGCCGCTAGGCTAGGCTCGTGCATTAAATAACGCCCGGTGAAACTACATTGGTAATAGTAATGGTAAAAAGGAAGAAGAGCTAGCAGAACAATAAAACTGTTATGTTCCACGTTCACTTCAAGGCATTCAAGGAAATACTGTTCCTGGGCGACGACAACGACGAAGCAAGTTCATTTTAATCAGACCCAACGAACGGAATTAGGAATTCCTAAAATATGAGAAAGGAAGAGATATTAGGTGGCGAATCTTAGCATCGTAGCTACCGTGTAATGCTACGAAGTAAAATGCATCTCAGAATCATCCCTCACAGCTACTTGAATGTAAAGCGCAAAGTCATTCACACTCGGATGCACATTTGTTATTCGATACTTAAATCTATAAGTTACATTGATGCATCTGTGAAACGTTTCAGGAATAATTGCAACTTTAATTAAATAAACCTATGAGTTCCGTAACCACTTCAGCTTTTGAAAGGGGTAATTACATTTTTTTTAATCTGAACACGGAAATTAACACATTTTAATCTAGGAATGTAAAGAAAAATGCATGTCGCTACATTCTGTTGCAAAATCGAAAGAAAATAAAGAAGACTTGATATTTCGGATCTTAGATAAGTCGGTTAATGGTCGTTACTTCTTACAAGAAAACGCGTATAACATGGCACACGTAAAATATGAACTTTAAGAGAATTCCATATTCCATCAAAAGTGAAAAAGGGAGCAGCTACTCAGAAAGAAATCCATCATTACGTATCATATTATTTTCCTTTTTAATTTGTTATCATATTTTACCGATCACGCAAATTCACGAAGACCATAATTTAATTACGAAATTTAAAATACGAAAAAATACACACGTAAAAATAAATTAGTGATAATTTTATTACAAAATATTCAAACATTTTCGCAAAAAATATTAGTTTTTAATTTTTTCTCATAAAGTCCAAACGAGTTAATTTTATTAATGCACGGAATTAACATGGTGAATGTAAGTAAAACTTCCAAAAAAACATTTCATTATTATTTGAGAGCGTATCTGTTCTTAATGACGGCGCTTTTACCTCTGACAAAATTACGCATGCATTGGGGTCGCCAGCCCGTCGCTTCTCATGGGAACCGCCCGCCTCGAACGGTCCAGCGATGGGAGACCGGGCGTCGCGTTCTCGCAACCCTCGGGCTAGCGGACGGACGCGCGGCCGCGGCGCGCCGTGGCCGCGAGAAAATGCATAAATTACCGCCCGCATTCATTATTCACGGCGCGGGCGGGGCGGGGCGGGGCGGGGCGGGGCGGGGCGCCGCGGAAACGGAAGGCCTCGATTTCACCGCACCTTCCGCGCGGGCCGCCAGATAACCCCTCACGGGCCGCCCCGCCGCGCCGCGCCGCGCCGCGCCGCGCCGCGCCGTCACCGCCATTGCCCATCGACAGGGCTAGCGGCCGCTCGGCGGCGGCGCCCGCGGGACGCGGCCCAAACCTCGCGGGATTCCTTCCGCGCGCGACCGCCAGGGGCGCCCGGGCTCAACAACAGCGCACGCCGACGCCGTCGGGGACGAGGCAGGGGGATGATGCACCACACGCGTCCAGTTGCGAGATGGGGAGCGCGCGCTCTTGAAACTCGGACTAGATCGTCTAACATCCGAGTAATTCATCATAACAGGCCGGTCTCCTCCCGAAATATCATTTTGAAGTATAGAACACCATAAAAAAGGAGTAGGGCCACTCCATCGCTTCCTAAGGAGCACGCTCTATTCATAATTGTAATTTCATGTTAAGCGAATAACAGTTTCATTAATATTCTTTGTGGTGTTCTGCCACGTAGCGTATATTATCAAGTAGTTTGTGCAAAATGTATCAGGTGTTACAAATATGGAAATAGTTTCAACAGCCTGCTGCAATGGTTAGCTAATGGTCAAAATTGTGCTGCTCCTCAAAGTCATTGCATCGTACGACATTCGATCGTAACTTTCAAGTCATGTACTAAACTGCAACCAAAAAAGAACGTTGAAGTATTTCGTAAATAAAAAGAGGCAGTCACGTTGGGAAAAGGTGGCGACATATGGCAAGCTTCAAATCATTGGTACGTAATGTATCAAAAGCACACACAATCATCGGGATCAAAAGAAAGATACGAGTACGATCATCCATAGAATTGGGATGATCACCGCCTTCAGCATTATACATGGAAAGCGGAAATTATCGTAAATTGTCTTCATACAACGCCGTAATCAGCGTCAATCTGTGTTCAATTGCAATGCAATCACAACGTAATCACTGAACAGTGAACGTATAATGGAAAGTGTGCAAGTGTCTAACCAGCATTCCATGTACCTTTCCTAGCAGCCACACCCCACACATTTCTGGAATGTGAAACAAAACAGAAGAAAAAAATCTACCTCTCCGAAGCAGTCCATTCTTTGCACATCCTACAAGCGAAGCTTATTCCTCTCAGCTCGACCACGCCATTTTCCACGAATGTAATTTCTGACCTTCAACGTTTCCAAGTAACGAGTTAACATTCAATGTTTCTAAGCAACAAGTATGTGTTCCAACAAACAGCCATTTGTCTAGAGAAATGTTACGCACTCGACATTCACAAGCATCGTTATACATTGTTATACGTCATGATTCAAAACTCCTCTTCGAGAAAACAGCATTTGAAGATAAAAATAACGTTTGATATTCTTCATTTAGAAGTTTGTTTTTTTCCTAGGGCTTTTTTCCAGCCAACAGCCGGTTACCCTTTACGTTCCGATGGGACGCACATTCGACCATACACTAGACCCTAACACATTGGCGGGCTCCTCTGATCCGGGGTCAAAAGGAACGCGAGGCCCTCCGCGACAACACAGAAGCAAGGGACAAACAATCATGTTCAAGGTGGGACTCGAACCCGCAACCCTCCGGTTCGAAGCGCAGAGACGGTCCACGCTCGAGCCACCACGGCCATCCACACTCTCAGAACTTTCTGCATTACTTTTAATGTAAAGTACACTAAAGTAATTATCATGTACGCACAATAAATTTAATGTACACGTACAGAAATTTTAACGTAAGTGTACAATTAAATTTAACGTAGACAAGTAAGTTAAGTTAACAGACTACATTAAATCTGCATTGATTCTAATTCAAGCATTAAATTCAATGTACGTGTACATTAATCTCCCTTTAATGTACAATGTACATTAAAATTCATGTACAGTCGTACATTAAATTTAATGTAATTTCTGACAGTGCAGGTCGGTCGTTTGGAAGTATACGATTCCCAAAATCCAACTCTTCAAAAAGACAATTTTGAGGTGGGCACGCGCGGAGCCTCCGCATCTGCGTCGCCGGTGCGCTTCGCCCCAGAGCCTCTCCGCTATGCGGTGCCCACAGCGCCGCGCCGTGCCGTGCCCGGGCGTCGGCGGCATGGGCGGGGGCGGGGGCGGGCGCAGCAGCGGAGCCGTGACGCCGCGCCGGGCCAAAGAACACTGCTGCGGTACACGGCGCCGCCCCCACTGTCATCTAGGTGGTGAATACTGTGAGCAAAAGAACTCTTAATGGGTTGCGGCGTTTCATAATCTGGAAGCTGACCTCGTGTTTTTAAAACTCGGAAAAAGCCGAGATGGCGGCTTCAATGTGATTTCAGGCCGTGACATAATTTTATACACATTTTATTCAAAATAGTATGCATACAATATTGTAAATGATCACTGTCTATGTCCCTACAATCGAAGTAAATGTCTACGAACTACAGGAATGCGATATAGGTATTATACTGAGCGGGAGGCCCTAAGGTGACGGATTTTCGATATTTGCTGCTCTGAGATAAGTAGGTCGTATCCACGGTATGCAGAAGTCCAGCGACCGTCTGCTCTGTTAGGTAGTTTTTCATGATTTTTCCGATCAATACCGACATTCATTCAACTTAGCATGGATCAATGGCCCATCTCGATCAGGTTTTTCGTTCAGTTTCCCTGATTCATTGAGCAAATGCTGAGATTGTCCCTTGTTTTGCTTCCGGACATAAATGTAGCTTCACTAAGCGCACTTTTGCTAGAACTGGTAAGAGTAGAGAAGGGAAGTGTGGGTTGCTAATTTGTTAGCAACACAATAAAATAAAATCTGTAGTTCGTATACCGATGCAACTAAATATTACTGGGCTATTTCTTTGGAGAGAAACTTTCTAGTTTTAAAATGTTTCTAATCTCGCGTTTGTCGGTACTTTTATTTATCATTCAACTATGTAAAAGAATTGTAGGTATTCTGGAGCTCAACAAATTCTGCGGAGATTATACTTCTCCCTCGTACATCACATACACTTTTTAACTGGTTTTGACTGATCAAAATTAAGTCGTCTCTGCATCTAGACTGCAGTGGGCTGTCATTCCGCCTTCGCCGCCGTTCCCTGATAGCATGTTCTATCAGCGTAGCCAATAACGCTTGCGGTTTTCCTCTTCGCAATACGCACATCCTAGAGCCCAATTCTGAGTACGAGAGTTCCTCATGATTTATGATCACGTGACACTTGCGAACTAGAAAAGAAAGCACGAAAGGAAAAGTCTCGTTTTTCTTAATGACTGACTGTCGATTACATTGTTTCTCCATCTGACCCGACCGACATCAGAGCGAGCTGGATTTTTATCCTTAATCGAGGTCTTACTCCATGTGAAATTTGTTTCTTTTAGACAAGTGAGTTGTCGGTAGATACTTCCATTTTTCAAACCTCTCATTTCACCATAGCTCCGTTGACAAACATTTCCTCGTCCATATTATCATGTATTCATCAAATTTTCGACCATCCTCAGGTAATAGGGAAGCCCTGGTGCCATACACACGGGGTTTGGTATCAAGATTTTTCACACTAAGGACTGCGGATATTCGTTTCCATGTCACCGAATCCCCCAGATTAACACCAATTTACTCGTAGAGGCGATTTTAAAGATGTAATAATAGTTGTTTTGAAAACCATTCCATTACACAAACTACATGAAACGAAGCTACGTCATCATATTGTATTACATTCAGCAACTTCTGGAGGAATCATCTAAATTACACTGAAACCTATGAAATGTTTCCATCGTTCGCAAAATCAAAATGGAGTTCAAAATTGTTTTCCATCTCTGCGACTAATTTACTCAGATTACAACAGATGTTGGTTGGAGGCGTCAATAGAGGGGTAGTGATCGAGGACGAGGGGAACGAATATGTGGAGAGATACGCAACCATTTGCTGCCCAACCCTTTAGCAGAGCATCCGATCGTGAATAATCCAAACTTAATTTCCGTCGACCGGCAGGAGGGGTTCTAGGGTAGAGCTATAGAGGGGAGTTTCGAATTGATCCTATCCTTCTACGTGATGCATTTAGCACTTCAAGAAGAAAGAGACTGAATTGTTTGTTTATGATAAATGTTTTGAGATGCAATATCGGTCTCCAGTACAGTAGGGGTGCACAATACCAATTGTGAACGTGAAAGTACTTTCTCTCTGCCATAAAGTCGCGAAACTCCTGCTGAATTGCAAATCATTTAAAGGAAATGGAATATTCATAGCAACTATAAATGGTAACAATCTGAATATTTCTGACAATTTGCGAACTTCTTCGACTCAATTAATTAATGTAAATTATCCATTTTGCATACGACAATCATTAAGAAAAATTATTAGCATTTAAAAAGTAAAATGATAAAATCACTACAAAACAGTGTTTGAAAAATACGAAAATATAATTACTTTTAAGAACTTGCTATCACTCGATTGCTGGGACTCATGTATGGCATCGAAGCAAGATATTTACAACGCACTCTCCACAAACCCGTGTATTTTGTGGACTATCATTTTTGTGTACTAAATATCCCTGCACTTTATTTCCTTATATATTTATTAACAAAACCTGTTACAAGTTGTTATATAAATCGCACGAATGTCTAAAAACACAAGCTACGTATAAAATCCATTACACTGATAAATCAAAGACCTGGTTACTGAATTTCATCGACATGGGGAATTAGTCTTGGCAGCCTGTAGTTAGGCATCGTGCCGAAACAAATTGATGGAATATCGCCAGAGCAAATACTATTTGGATATTTTAAGTTTCACTAAAAAGTACATAGAAGACTTTAAAAATTGAAATATAAGAGTTGCCCCATTTTTGGCATACATTATTTCATTTTCCTATCATTTTTTACTGCACAATTTAAAATAATTACAATACGAAGGCGGAGTAAGACCACAAGTTTGGGGATATTATTTCTATTGAATGTTTCAATGATAGCTAAACAACATAATGTGATATCACTAAGGGAATTTTCGACAGCATAATGTTGTATTCTATGGTGGAACAATTGTCTTTCAGACTAATTCTCTTCTGGTATATAACATGTTTCGGGTTTTTACATCGAATGCATGGCTTACATGAATACATACGTGTATACATAGTTTCGTATTTAACGTGAACGGGAAAAGATTCAGTTATGGACTAATTCTTCACGTTCCACTCGTGTAATGATTTTTCTGAATATTGATATGAAAACGATGAGAATCTTAGTTTAAAATTACAGCTTTTGTAGTCAATATTAGTCATTCACATTCAATACTTTCCCTTTTATCTTCCCCATTCTTAACTTTCTATAGACCCGATAGGATGTGAAAAAGCAGCTCAAAAAATATTGTTGGGTAGACGGCTGTACTAGAATTTCTCTGTCTGAGCTCCCATTATTATCTTACGAGTATGTTTAGATTTAAAGGTTCTCATACAGCATTTAAAACTTTTCCAGCATAATGTTCCAGTACTTTTTATCCGAAAGTTCATCAACTAGGGAATATTATCAAAATGTTATTCGACAATAATTGCCTCAAATACAACAGGGAATCTACCTCAACCAATCGTTCTTCATGCATAACACAACGTACATTAGAGACAATTTCAATTTGAATTCTTATAATTAAAAGTATTCATTATTTTGGCTGTCTTTCCAACATGAACCGAACGTCCTGTCCCCAGAAGGGCCGTTTTCACTTTCCGCCCACTGTCCGTTTCCTCGGACCGACGAAGGCGCCGCGCCGGGGGGGGTTCGCGTCATGCGCGTCAGGTGCAGGTGTCGTCCGCGCGGGCGAGAGCGCTGGCGCTCGCACCACACCACGCCACGCCACGCCACGCCACGCGCTCAACGGGACGCCGTGCGGTGCGCCGCGCCGCGCGGTAATACCCGCGAGAAGAACGCGCGGCCGGCCGCCAGACTTCAAAAACAAACGCACACGATCGCGCGCGTTCCGCCGCGGGTGATGGGGGGGGGGGTAACCGCAGGCCCCCGGTCGACGACGGAGGCCTTCGCGGAAGCCGACTCGCTCGCCGTCGCCGCCGCGGCTGGCGCGACACACTTGCACGGCGAACGCGAGGCTTCTGGGCCTGCGGCGACGCGCCGCGCTTTTCACAGTCTCCTGTTTTTCGTGCACGCCCCAGCGAATGTTTCTCTTTTCATTGCATTCTGACGACGCGAAAATTCCATACTTTTTTAATTCGTAGATCTAACGTTTTGAAGAGGATTTGAAAATGGCTTAAGGGGGCTCAAATATATTTTCGTGGCGAAACATTTTCAAGGGGGAAATAAAGAGGAAAAACATTTCTAAACTCAATCATGGAAGAAACTCGTATTTTAGTATGTTATAGAATTAACGGTTTCGCTATTAATTGCATTAATTAATAGCACACGCTTCCTCAAGAATGTGTAAGAAAATACCTGTAAGATACAATGTAAAAGTAATGGTACCATTAAATATAAAATTGAATGGAATGAAAAAAAAGTATACAAAACCATTTCAATTCATATAATTTTCGAATAATTTTAATTTCTTTCAAACCCTCTTATACATTCTTGTAGTTACTCTGTGAACTGGTATGGATGCATTAGCCATCTACAAATGTTTCAACTATACTGTAATATTAATCATAATTTTTTCTCTAAACAAAAGGTGAGAAGTCTTTTGTAGGAACCTCGGCATTTCTAGGCCTCAATGCAGAACTCAATGCTTTGTTCAACGTTACTTCCGTCTAATCATCACAATAATTTAACACAGAACATGTGTATGTAATACAAAATCTTTTCTACAGGACAAAATTCGCTCTCGGAGTCGTGTGAAATTCATGCAATGGCATGCTAGTACAATACTGACTATTCCTGCGTGAATTCACATCCCAGCCCAACCCCCATAACAGGAAAATAACAAACAAGTACGACATCGATTCTGAAATTGAACCTAAGCACTGCTGGAAATGAGACTAGGGAGTGAATGATGTTTATGGAGTGATTGCGGGGAAATGCAACATATGCATTAAAAGAATTGAAAATACGCAGGAATATAAACATCCTCTTGGTAAATCTCACTTTCTTCCTATTCGTGCAATTCTTCGATGGCGTTTAATACAGGCATACGAAATAGAAACAAGAAACCCGATTGAGGTAGAAGAGTACACACGAAAAATTTCGCTCATAACATATACTAAACACTCTGAATAGAAACTTGGTATTTTGGAACTGATGACATGTAACTCCAATTATATTTTTTCTTCATTTCTTCCTTTAAAATGTTAATTCAGATCTACTGCATACTGGAAACTTCGTTTAGTCCCTTATTGGATTCAGGAAATCTCTATTCTTCCCTTCCCAGAGAGCCTTTAGCTCAGCAAAACCATACCTACATTGCATAACAGCAACAGAAGCGAAAATTTCAGCTTATTCCAAAATGAAAAAACTTACGACAAAGGGATCAGATAAAAAGATCTTTATAAACAATATATTACTAGTTTTATTTTTAACACAGTTAATTTTAAAACTGAAAAGTACTTTGGATTAAGTCATTCAATGAAATACTCTGCAGCAGGCGGTAACACAAATTAAGATTACACACAGTCATGAATCGTATACAGCTATTTCTTTTCCGATATAAATTCATACATTTCGTACCACAAAACTCAATATTTTAACAACCTACGTATTTTCATGAGGTTACTATCAATCAACAAAAAGAATTAGTCGAACACTCTCCAAGCGGGATGTTGTTTTCTAACATGACCGGCCAGAATTGTGTGGAATATCGTTTTGTGTATTCAGTTTTTAGTCATCCTAAGCAACTCTGATTTTCGCCTCAAATGCACTCTCTGGGAGCAGTTTCAATAGCGGATGTCATCAGCAAATTGCACAATTCCCAAATGCTCACACATCGGTGAACTCTCAAAGTAATAACAGTACGCTACATCAAGCTATAAACTATTAATTATTACTGATTGTGGTGACGCGAACCCCGTACTGAGGGAGCCGTCAGGCCCGAGCGAAAAGCAACAACGCGGATGAAAGAGGTGAGCGGGCACCTACACCAGTAAATGCCCCGCGACCGCTAGGAGCCTTGTCGCACGAGGACATGGGGAACGTCCCCGGCTGCACGGCGTCCTTGGACGTTCCCCAAAGCGGTGTCTGGCGTCGGCGACGCCTCCGGCAAGGACCTGCTATTGCCCGCTACCCACGACCTGGGCGCATAGATATTCGTTCCGAAACGACCGCGCAGATCATGCGCTTGCCACGACCCGCTCACTTTCCCCCTCGCTTTCTGCCACGCGAATAGAAACATACCTTTACCCTCATTTCGCGACTACGCTGAGTAACTCAGACCCGTCCCTCGCAGGAAGCAATCAATTTCATTTATTAACAGCGACGAGCGTCCCGTTCCTGAGATGCAATACATTATTTCGCATGCGCTTTCGAAATATTTATCGCACCGCAAGCGTTATATCGCTCGCCCCTTGCAGAAAAAAAACGACACGAGCTTACGAGTGCGTAGACGTCTGACTGTGCACTTATCGCGTCGAAACTCGCTATGCAAGCGCGTCCGCCGGCGTCGCGGCGCCCGCTGAACGCCGAGGAGGCGTTGCCGCGACGACGGGGGAAAGCGACGCGTGCATACGCGCGAGGGCGAACGCTGCCGCGTGCGCTTTCGCGAACGCCGTCCTTAATCGCCTCGGCAGCCGACGTTCTCGCGCCTGAACACGAGCCGCAAGACGCGCCAGACAGCGAGCGAGCGAGCGAACGCGCGCGGTTGCCGGCGAGGCGACGGCTACGGACAGCGCCGGTTTCGGTCGTCGCTCAGGCCGACTAGTCGACGGGCACTCGACCGTCCGAGTGTCGTTCCAATGAGAGAAAGTAGTGGACCGAGCAAAGAGAGAAAGCCTTTTGGCTACGTCGCCGCTGAACGACTCGTTAGCTCACCGAGTTCGCGGCGGTGACGGGCACTCGGAGCGAGCGGCGGCGCGGCAACACAAATGCGCGGACCGGGGGGACCCACGGCGATGCAAACACTTTCGTAACAATGCATGTCCTACCTGTCCGAGGTTGTTGAAATCATGTTTCCGGGCGATGTCATCGGCTGCTTTCGACCCCGCCGGGATGTGGACAGCAAACTGGTTCATGAAGACTGGTTGTTCGCGGCTGTGTCCCACGGATAAAAGAGTCACCAA